>SJYC01010195.1:0-30497 GCA_006408675.1 Madoqua kirkii | reverse complement strand
GGGGGGGGGGGGGGGGGGGGGGGGGGGACTGCTGCTGGGGCAATCCCTTCTTCCCCAGGAGTAGCAAGAGCATAGTATATGGAGTCAGGACACACACATGCATGCAAACACGCATGCACACACACATATACACATCCACCCACCCCCTGGACTGAAACTGACATTACCACTTGCCTACTGTGTTTTTCAGACCTGCGGTCTCCAACCATTTGGGAACCAGGGTCCAGTTTCATAGTAGACAATTTTTCCACAGACCGTGGGGGTGGGGTTTCAGGATGATTCAAGTGCATTTGTTTGCTATGCATATTATTTCTAATCTAATGCAGCTGCTGATCTGACAGGAGGTACTAGTCCTGGGCCTGGAGATTGGGAGCCCCTGTTTTAGACCACTCTCCTAAGCTCTTAGATCCTCATCTGCAGAAAAGGCTTTGGCGGGGTGGGAGAGGGGGGGCGGTCCTAAAAGTGAATCAGGTGTCAGGTGGAGACTACAACTATCCCAGTGCCCGACCCAGAAGCAATGTTCTTTCCCCCAGAACAGTGTTTCTGGGCTGAGGACAGTGAGGGTTCGTGGAGTTAAAAAAAAGGAAAATAAAAGCCAAACAAACAAAAAATAGGAGATCAAGCATCCTGAGAGGTGGGTGACAGATTCAGCCTGTTATTCAAAGAGTGATGGTTCAGGCCCAGCCAACACCAGCTCCCTCATCTCAGAGCTCACGAGAAAACCACAGGGAATGGCTGAGAGATATGAGCTAAAGGAGCAGGACAGAGGTTAGGGGAAAGGACAAGAAAGCCCAACAGGTATCAGAACATTTTGAGTATTTCCGTTCAATTTTGATTTTATAGCCCAGGGCTATGTCTCATGAGCGGGCTTTGCAGTTGGCATAGCAGTAAAGAGTAAAGATCTCGCCTGCCAATGCAATAAATGTAGGCGATCTGGGTTCGAGCCCTGGGCCAGGAAGATCCCCTGGAAGAAAAAATGGCAAGCCACTCCAGTATTCTTGCCTGAAGAATTCCATGGACTGAAGAGCCTGATGGGCTGTAGTCCACAGGGTCACAAAGAGTCAGACATACTGAGCTCACACATTCACATGTCTCATGAGCAAAGTGCACACCCTATGATTAAAGCCTTGTAGAAATAGGTGCCTAAAAAATTTCAAGGAATCACTTAAGACAGAGAGACAGCTTCCCCTCACATGCTCCTGTCAGTGATCAGTCCCCCTGTGGGCCAGCACATTAATTCAAGCCAAATCCATTCTGCTTTCATTTCAGCTCTTTTCTCCTTTAGTTCTCTTTGGGTGCTAGCTTGAAAGTGAAATGTGAAACTGAAAGTGTTAGTCGCTCAGCCGTGTCCACCGCTTTGCAACCCTATGGACTGTAGACCGCCAGGCTCCTCTGTTCAAGGGATTCTTCAGGAAAGAATACTGGAGTGGGTGACCATTCCCTTCTCCAGGGGAAACTAGGGATTAAACCCAGGGCTTCTGCATTGCAGGCAGACTCTTTATCATCTGAGCCCCCAGGCTCACCCCATTACACACCCTGGGTATGTGGCTCATGGAGAGCAGCCATGTACCGTGCTGGTCAATCAGTGATCACAGCATGCAGTGTCGTGTCTCGGGATTCTGGATGGCACAGAGATGGCTGCACCTCTCTTCACTGCAGGGATTCCCCGGCCACTGGGATCTAAAGATCTGAGGTGGAGCTGACATAATAATAAGAAAGGGCACAATAAATGGAATGGGCTTGAATCATCCTGAAACCATCCCCTCTGCCCTGGTTGGTGAAAATAGTATCTTCCAAAAAACGAGTTCCTGGTACCAAGAAGGTTGGGGACCACTGCTCTACTGAATTGCGATACACTAGGACTCATCTTTTCCAATCACCAGTTTAGCCCTGGAATTAATATTGCCCGTGATGGGTAACCATCCAGCTCCTGCATGGACTCTTCCTGTGACTGGAAGCTTTCTGCCATCCACCCCCTGCCCCCGCAAAAAAAGCCATTTCATATAAGGCTCCAGTGCTGAGCCTGCTGCTGTTGCTGCTAAGTCGCTTCAGTCGTGTCCAATTCTGTGTGACCCCATAGACGGCAGCCCACCAGGCTCCCCCATCCCTGGGATTCTCCAGGCAAGAACACTGGAATGGGTTGCCAGTTCCTTCTCCAATGCATGAAAGTGAAAAGTGAAAGTGAAGTCGCTCAGTCGTGTCTGACTCTTTGTGACCCCATGGACGGCAGCCTACCAGGCTCCTCCGTCCATGAGATTTTCCAGGCAAGAGTACTAGAGACCTATAAATTCCTAATACATATGCATGTAAGAAGGCCATTCACTGATATCTCAAACTGCTTTTCATTGATTACTCCATGGGTTAGAAATCTTTGCCTCCTTAATTTTCTTGCTGTCTCACTTGGAGCTGCTCTGATATTGATATTGGCAAGTCTCTCCGGGCTGAACATTTCTGCTTCCTTCAAACACTCTTTCTACTGCTTTGTTCCCAGACCTGCCCTGCCTGCTATATCTTGGTTTCTCTCATCTGGACCGTGATCCCTGCAGAATGTGACATCTGTACATACCACATTTCCCATGTTCTCTTGAACCAAAACTCTTTTTATTCAGGGATCTATATGCATATTAATATAGCTCAAGCAGCGCATTTAGGTATATACATGAAAATATGTTCCAAGCACATAGGACAAATTCACAGGAGACAAGGAGAAGGCCAATGGGGGTTCATGGCCAACACTAGAGACACAAATCCCCGGAGGGCACGAAGTTGTGTGAAGCAGGCATGGACACCCTGAGGTCAGCACCTGAGGTCTGCTGTTGGTGCAGCAGAGGTTTGAAGGCACAGATGATTCTTGGCAAAGTCACAGAGAAAGCTGTTTGACTCAGAGGCCCCTAAGCCTCTTCCTCCCTCTTGATCTAGCAGATGAGGTGGAAAAGGGACCAACTTTCAGTTCAGTTGCTCAGTTGTGTCCAACTCTCTGTGACCCCAAGGACTGTAGCACACCAGGCTTCCCTGTCCATCTCCAACTCCTGGAGCTTGCTCAAACTCATGTCCATCATGTCAGTGATGCCATCCAACCATCTCATCCTCTGTCGTCACCTTAACCTGGCTTTGAATCCTTATTCTCCCAGGCTGTGTGGTGTCAGACAAATGCCTTTCCCTCTCTGAGCCTCTGTTTCATGATCTGTGTCATGGGAACAAGGACATCTCCCTGTCTAGGTGGCTATGATGATCAAGGAAAACAACAGAGTCCCTGGCACAGCCCTGGAAGCATACATGGACACAGAACGGAGCTTGCAGTCTCCACCCTGAGGATTCTCCACCCTCTTTAGAGCAGCCTGCATTGAGCAAAGGCCTTAGATCAGCAATTGACAACCCGGTGTGGGCCTGTGAGGCGGATGATTCCACCCATGGGGGGTGCTTGTCTGCTAAGGTGTTAAAGAAGTCTTACGCTATAGTCAGGGGGTGGCTGTGATGCCGGCGGTGGCATTTGATTTTATTTCTTACCAAGCAGCTTTCATGAAGGCTCTGAAATAGCTGCTGCCCCCTCTCCCTCTCCCTCCACCACCTGCTTTCTCCTTCGAGGTGGGACTTAAAAGATGCCATCCACAAGCTCACAGTGACTGCCAGTGTGTCTCAGCTACAGGGCAGTATTTTCTTTGGCTGCACTGCACAGCATGTGGGATCTTAGT
Organism: Madoqua kirkii; assembly: GCA_006408675.1. Classification (NCBI taxonomy): domain Eukaryota; kingdom Metazoa; phylum Chordata; class Mammalia; order Artiodactyla; family Bovidae; genus Madoqua; species Madoqua kirkii. The sequence goes on along the minus strand of SJYC01010195.1, from coordinate 26,805 downwards.
TCCCCAACCAGGGGTCAAATCCATGCTCCCTGCATTGGAAGTGCAGAGTCTTAACTGCTGGCCCGCCAGGAAGTCCTGACAGGGCAGTATTTTCCATGGAGGGATTTGGTGAGAGTTGCAGACATATGGGCAGAAACCAGGTTTCCTTATTTACTAAGCTAATCTCAAGAGCTGCTATTCCAATACCTTTTGCAAGTGTGTGTGTGTGTGTGTGTGTGTGAACTATATGTAATGGGAACCATCAATATGTCAGTTTGGTTTTTTTTTCATCCATTTATTCAACAGCCCTTTACCTGTCATATTATGGTCTAAGACTATATTAGAGGCTGAGGAGAGAAAGATAAATAAGATCCTGTATCTGAAGGAAGAGAGAGATGTCAGCAGACATATTCTAGAAGTATCCAGTCTCTGTCAGCCAAACTTATAAGTAAGGGAAGCCAGAGCACCAAGGAGGGAGAAGAGAACACTCCCCTGGAGCAGAGGAATCCAGAGGGCCTCCCAGAGGGAGTGCCACATGGTTGGGACCCTGACAGGTGAATAGAAGTCTTCCCAGCGTTGCAACAGAAGCGAGATATGTGAATCAGAGCAGATCACAGAAGACTGAGAGTCATGGGCAAGCACATCATTTTGGGGGAACGAGCATACCTGAAACTTGGGGTTAGTGGAGTGCCACGGCAGAAGGGGAGACCTACAGAGTTCAGGTCCCGTTTGGGAAGAATCTTACTCAAAGAACAAGAGCTGAAGAGGAGGGCCTGCAAGCATCTCGACAGAAGATGTTCAGAGAGTAGCTGTGGGGGCAGAGATAAGAAAGGCTGGGCTCCAGATAACATGTGTCAGAAAGAATTTGTAGGACTGGTGATGGATTGGATGGGGGTGGGGCTCTCCAGAGGAGGGAGAAGTCGCTAATGACTCTGAGGTTTTTGGTTTTGGAGATCAGATGGATCCGATAACGTCATTGCTAACCATGATAGAGAACTTAAAGGGAGGAACAGATTCCGGGGGTGGGGTGGGTGTTAGATAAACAACAGCAAGGGCGTGTCTCCCATCAGCTTCAAGGACATTGCTCTGCCCTGACCTTGGAATGAACAAGAGCTCCCCAACATCCTTGAATGACACTCGATAATGTGATGTCTTAGTTAGGACCTGAGAGAGTCTCCATAAGGCTTTGGCTGCAGGCTGGGACTCCCCTGAGTCACCCTGGGTGTCAAGGTAAGGAAGCATAGAATAGCGGTTAAGAGCATATGCTCCAAGATCAGGAAGTCCTGGGTTCAAATCTCCCCTCATCACTAACAGACTGTGTAATCATAGGTAGTTTATTTAATCTCTCTTGAGCCTCAATTATTATCTATAAAATGGGTATACTAATAGCATCCATCCAATAGAGTAGCAGTGGGCTTTCCAGGTGGCACAGCAATAAAGAATCTGCCTGCCAATGCAGGAAACGAGGATTCAATCCCTGGGCAGGAAGATTCCCTGGAGTAGGAAATGGCAACCCACTCCAGTATTCTTGCCTAGGAAATCCCATGGACAGAGGAGCCCAGAGGGCTACAGCCCACGGGGTCGCAGAGAGTCAGACACAACATCCAGCACAACAGAGTAGAGAGGGATTAGAAGAGTTAATGAATTTAAGACGTTCAGAATAGTGTCAGGTACATAGTAAGAACTCACACAGGAACATGGTGAACAGTATACTGTTTCCTTTAAAAATATTATTATTTTTTGGTATGGAAACATCTTCAGCAGACAAGGACCAATTTCCTACAGCTTCCTGTGTCTAGGCTTCTTCCAGAAGATCCCATCATGGTTGAGGCAGCAGTCATAAAGCACTGATGCCCCTTACATACAGACCAGGCTCCTGGCCATGTGAGCAGGATGTGCCTCTGTCCTGGCCATGAGACAGGCTTGTGATGATTGCTCATGGGTCTCTGGCCGGGTCCTCAGTCCTGGAAAGGCTGCCAGTCAGGGTCAGGAAATAGAGCAAGGCCATCTGACCTGGTGGCCAAGCCACCTCCTCCTCTGAACGCAGGCAAAGTATGTCTTTACTCCTCTGAATCCTAAGTCTTCTCTGCAGATCCCCTGTGAGATGTTGAGACTGTTTGGCTTCAGTCCAGGGAATGGGTGCTCTAAGGTTGTGCTTCCAAGCCCAAAGTTATGCAGCAGCCCAAAGTGACCTTGAACATGGACAGGTATCCATGCTGCCCTGGCCGCATCCACCATGTTGACAGCCAGGCGATCTTCTGTGGGACTCTCTTAGGCAGAAAATTATTCTTGCCCATTCCTCAGCCTTCAAACTGGAAGCCAGAGGATCCGCAGCAGCAAAGATGTTTCCCTTGGAATCAGAAAAAAGGTCCCCCTATAAACTGCCCCTGTCCACTTTCCTCATCTTATTCCCCATAGATTTTCTTCTGGGCTAGTTTTACTAAGGAAGCAAGTATGAATCAGGATGTTGTATAAAGGGAGAGGAAGAATAAAGCAGATATACCAGAAGCACCGTGGCTTTGGGTCAAAGGAACATCAGTTTGAGTTCCAGCTCTACCTTTTACTAACTCTGTGAGCTTGACATGCTATTCAATTCTGCTAAGCCTCCATTTCCTCATCTGAAAGTGGAAATAACAGGATCATCTTCTATATAATGCTATTGTATCAAGTAAGATAAATGAAAACGCTGCTTTGTTCCCCTGATTTTTTATACCAATATATATGCAGTTTGACTTTCATACTTAATTTAAATGCCTTACATTCCTAGGATAGTGTTTAGATGACCTCCTTCTCATTTCTCCTGTGTGCCTGCAAAATTCACTACCCTGACCCCATCACCACTTGCCCAAGTATGACCCATTCTTCCAAGCCCAGCTCTAGAATCAGTTCCTCTTTGAATTCCCCTCCTCCTCACACACACACACACACACACACACACACACACACACACATGCATGCACACACTTATGGAAGAGAGCACATCTACTCTCTGTGAATTCCCACAGCAATTTATCACGTCTCCTGGTGGTCAATACTTTTTATTACTATCTTGCCTTGCAGCTGTTTGTGGACTGTAAGTTCTGGTCCAGCCACAAATCCCATTATGACTGTAAGCTCTTCGAGGATGAGATTTGTGGCAGGTGTATCTTGAAGTCCCTCAGGATACTTGATGTAAGGTGAGCACCAAGAAATAATATCCAGTGAATGGGGCAACTGATGCTCCATGTCTTCACTGCCATGATCCATCATCATTCCATCTGCCTTTCTTCTCCAAATTCACCTCAGAACAAGAGGCACACTCGTTTCTTACAGGTATCCAACGACCTACAAGAATATATGGTATCCAGGCTTTCCTGGTGCTCCAGAGAAAATGAAGGCTAAGACTCTGCACGCCCATGCAGAGAGCCTGGGTTCAATCTGAGTCAAAGGAACATCAGTTTGAGTTCCAGCTCTACCTTTTACTAACTCTGTGAGCTTGACATGCTATTCAATTCTGCTAAGCCTCCATTTCCTCATCTGAAAGTGGAAATAACAGGATCATCTTCTATATAATGCTATTGTATCAAGTAAGATAAATGAAAACGCTGCTTTGTTCCCCTGATTTTTTATACCAATATATATGCAGTTTGACTTTCATACTTAATTTAAATGCCTTACATTCCTAGGATAGTGTTTAGATGACCTCCTTCTCATTTCTCCTGTGTGCCTGCAAAATTCACTACCCTGACCCCATCACCACTTGCCCAAGTATGACCCATTCTTCCAAGCCCAGCTCTAGAATCAGTTCCTCTTTGAATTCCCCTCCTCCTCACACACACACACACACACACACACACACACACACACACATGCATGCACACACTTATGGAAGAGAGCACATCTACTCTCTGTGAATTCCCACAGCAATTTATCACGTCTCCTGGTGGTCAATACTTTTTATTACTATCTTGCCTTGCAGCTGTTTGTGGACTGTAAGTTCTGGTCCAGCCACAAATCCCATTATGACTGTAAGCTCTTCGAGGATGAGATTTGTGGCAGGTGTATCTTGAAGTCCCTCAGGATACTTGATGTAAGGTGAGCACCAAGAAATAATATCCAGTGAATGGGGCAACTGATGCTCCATGTCTTCACTGCCATGATCCATCATCATTCCATCTGCCTTTCTTCTCCAAATTCACCTCAGAACAAGAGGCACACTCGTTTCTTACAGGTATCCAACGACCTACAAGAATATATGGTATCCAGGCTTTCCTGGTGCTCCAGAGAAAATGAAGGCTAAGACTCTGCACGCCCATGCAGAGAGCCTGGGTTCAATCCCTGGTCAGGGAACTAGGTCCCCACATGTTGCAACTAAGACGTGTGTGTGTGTGTGTGTCTGTGTGTGTGTGTGTGTGTGTGTGTATGTGTGTGTGTGTTCAATTGTGTCTGACTCTTCAACCCCATGGACTTCTCTGTCCACCAGGCTTCTTGCACCAGGCTTCTCTGTCCATGGAATTTTCTAGGCAAGCCAAAATATATAAGTAAATAAAATATTTTTAAAAGACTGCATGATATCCAACTATAATATCTATAAGAACACGCAGTACCCAGCTTCCACTTGGTGTCTCATGAGAGATATTAACTCTACAACCAAAACTGATACCTTTTCAGTCTTCCTACCTCTCTCACCTGCTCCTTCGGCTTATTTTCCAGCACAGTGGGAATCTGACACCATATTGTGTGTGTGTGTGTGTGTGTGTGTGTGCATGTTCTCATGCACACACATCTCACTTAAGTGAGATAGAGTTAGTGCTGGAATGATTAAGACTTTGGGGAGATGTTAGGGTAGGATGAAAATCTCATGGACAGAGGAGCCTAGTGGGTTGCAGTCCATGGGGTCGCTAAGAGTCAGACAGGACTGAGCAACTTCACTTTCACTTTCCTTAGGGTAGGATGAATATATTTTCATGAGGGAAGGATATTAATTTGGGGGGTTGGAGGTTGGACTGTTAAGAATTGTGTATGTATTCCAGTCAGTAGACTGGAAGTTCTGGAGCCCAATACCTCCAGTGTGACTTTATTTGGAAATAGGGTCATTGCAGACGTATTAGTTAAGACAAGGTCATGCTGGAATCAGGTGGGACCCTAATCCAACATGACCGATGTCCCTAAAAGGATAGGATGAATACACAGGAAGGAGAAGGCCATGTGACGATGGAGATGGTGGTATGCACCTATGAGCCAAGGAATGCCAAGGAATTCCGGTAAACCCCAGAAGCTAGGAGAAGCAAGGATGGGTTCTTCCCTACAGATTACAGAGGAAGTATGACTCTTTCCACACTTTGGACTTCTAGCCTCTAGAACCTAGCCAATAAATTTCTGTTGCTTGAAACCGCCCAGTGTAAAGGACTTTGTTAGGGCACCCCCTTGGAAACTAACACACCCACTGTCCTTCCAGCCACTGGAGTGACCTGGCCTCCTCTGTCTTTTCAGCCTCCATCCCAGCCAACACGCCCTCCCATCCTGTCTCTCCTATCTACTTCTCTGACTTATTCCAATCATCACACCCTAATTTGTCTTTCTTCTGTACATACCTGGATTATATTAAGAAAAAGAAAAAAACAACAACCTTCAAGTGAGTGTTCCTGTTACAGGTTCCATCAAGCTTAGATGTCCCTCCAATCCATCATCCACCCTGCTGTTGGAGACATTTTCCAAAGTATCATGCTTTTCCCTGATTAAGTCCCTGTAACGGTGCCTCTGAGTCTTTAAGACACTGACAAATATGTTTAAGCATCTCTATTTAGCTCAAGACCCTTCACAACGAGGACTACAATCATTGTTCTAGAATCACCTCCTACCCCCAAACTCATGGACCCTCTTTGTTCCAAGCCTACTAAAATATTCCAGTAATTGTCTAAACAGTAAGGGCCTTCACATACCATTGCCTCTGCCTTCAACTTTACTCCTTTTCTTCCCTTATCCAACTTTAGCTCCTACTTTGAAAGGAGCTGAGATATCACTTGGTTCTGGAAGTCCTTTCTGAACCTGCCCCCTCCCACTCTAAACTGGATGCTCTCTCTATACTTTCATGCTATTCACCTTGACCCAGCACATTTCTATCCCTAGACTGAGCTCTTTGGATGCAGGAACCATCTGTCTCACCAAAGCCAACATAATCACAGAGCAGGAGCCCAACCCATAATGATCCCATTTTATTTTGTTTATTTTACTTATTGACTTTCAACCCTTATTTTTATTGTGTGGGGCCAGGCCATGTGCTAAGAACTTACATGCATCATTTCCTTCCCTCCTCTCACCAATCCTATCCATTTAACATCATTATCTTCCCATTATGATCAAGGAGGCTGACTCAGAGAGATGATATCACTGCCCACCACACTCAGCTAGAAGGTGGCAGAGGAGAGAGCCTAGGCCAGGCACCCAGACGCCATTGCACTGGCTGGGATGAATGAAGGGACGAGCCATTGAGCACTGGAGAAGTCTCACAATTAAAAGTCATTGCCCGCAGTTCATTGGAAAGCAAATGGAAACCTCTCTAGTTCCACTTGTCACTTCAGTATCGACTTGCTTCTTTCAAAGAGAGAGACAGAGAGCCATCCTCCCGTGGTCGAGGGAGCTACGGTCCCCATCCGTCATGCCCAGCTACGGGTGTCTGTGTCAGGGAAGAGAAAGAGTGCACACAAATGTTATCAACACCAGCAGAGGCAAATGGGGAGCTATTTTATCAACCTCAGCCCAGAACATCAAACCGGAGCCCGGGCTGCACCCTGAGCCTTATTTTCAGTGTCTGGTGGTGAACAGAGCCCTGAGAGTGGAGGCGCCCTCCTCACACACACAAACCCACCCCGCGCCTTGTTGGAGGCAAAGATGAATTAAAAACACAAGCTGCTCGGGGAGAGATAAATCAATTTTCATCAGAGCGGCACCCCTGACACCACCCTGACAAATCAATATATTTCTCCATAATGGAGTCACTAAAGCTGCAACCGAGTCACTGGGAAACACAAAGCTGCCTCATAAAGAATATCGCCAAGTAATAGAATATCCAAATCTGAATTTCAATTATCCACCTTCAAGGGCACGCTGATGTCTTCAGGAGGGGAGTCTATCAAAAATTCATGGGGCCTGACTTCACTGCCCCCAGTCAACAGTTCTCTGGGCAGCCAGTGATACCACTGCTCCAAGCTGGCAGAGGTGAGCCTCAGCCAGCCAATGAGAGAAGAATCTAGAATCCCTTGGAATGTGGCCCTCTCCAAGGGGGGATGGGAAGCTCTGAGTAGACAACCCTGCAGGCTATGATAACTGCTGCTGACTTAGAACTGGAGAGAAGACTCACAGCCGCATGGATGGGTTCTAGACTAGCTCAGTGGATGCCACCTAGATGGAGCTCCTGAGCTCAAACCAAACTGGTGCCATGACCCAGAAACCCAGCGGAATCCCTCAGACTTTTCAGGGTGGGCAGGAGCTGACTCATGGGAATGGCAGTCAGCTTCTTGCAAGCATCCTTTGTTCAATGGAGATGTCTCTAGGAGCCACCTTAGTCGTACACCTGCTTCTCACTCAGATCTCTGAGTCATCATGACAGCAACAATGAGACAGAGGTCACGTATTGGCTGTGAGCCTGGAGAGTCTAGCTCTGAACCCTGGAGCCGCCCCGTATAACCGGAGCAGTCTCGCACACCTCTGTTTTCCTGTCTGTGAAATTCAACCATGGAATCTTACCTCCTAGGACTGTTGTCACCCTGCCTTTTATTAAAGGTTCCTTGGGCCAGGGATCATTCACAGCTCTTTAGAGGAGCTCTTAATTCTATCTAAGTCAGTTGTTATCACAACAACTTGGTAAAGTTGGTGTTATTTTTCTCACCATTTCACAGGTAAGGAAATTGAGGCCCAGAGCTTAAGTAAACACAATAATACATGGAAAGTGCTTCACACGATGCCTGAAACCTTGAAGAAGCTCAATGGGTGTTATCACCTGCTGAGATAATATTTAATACACTTTCTAAGCAGTTTAAAAGCTGCTTCATGCACCTAGGCATCATTGATCTGTACAATAGCACTTTTTAAATCCAGATTACTATAAGAGTCTCACAAGAGGTCTGTTGACCCCTCTGATGCATATCCCTGAGTGATGCTAGAGAAAGCTGGTGATACCATGTCTCTATTTCTATTCTTTCAATGGATTCTCCACGCCTTCTCAATAAAGTTCAAATCTCTTAACTTCATGGTCAATGATCCCGTTGATCTGTCCATGGCTGGCCTGTCCAGCCTCAGTTTTCAGTCCTCTCCAAGTCACAATTTACATTCCAATTACCCCCTCCAGACCTTTCAGGGACAGGGGAACTACGTATGTCATCTCCTCTGCTGGTAATGGCCTTCCTTCCCAGGTCTGGAAAACACCTTCCTTTGTAAGTAGAGTTACTTTCCTTGCAAAGCCTTCCCTGAGTCCTAGAGCAGATTTGCACGGTTGTTCCTCAGAGTGCCCCTCACCACCACACACCTGACACTCCACTCCATGTGTTTGGCCCCTTGTCTTTCTCTCATGTCAGCCCACAGTCTGTCTACCGGCTGGCCAGGCCTTGCCGTTAGCACAGCTCAGAAGCCGAGCACCCATCCAGTACATGGTCAGGGCTCTGTGTGTGTGTGATTTTGCTTTATATCATTGTTATTTGAATTATAGCAGGATGGAGATGATGAGACATCATGACCTTGTCCTTGATCAGGAAACAACTGAAGGTCTTTTTTTTAACAGCATCCCTCTGCGTGTGGGATCCTAGATCACTGACCAGGGATGGAACCCGAGTCCTCTGCATGGGAAGGTAGAGTCTTAACCACTGGACCTCCAGGGAAATCCCACAAATGAAGGTCTGAATATAGCCCTTGGGGGTAACACCAACTCAACAGAACTCTCCCCAGATGGTTTCATCAGTAAAGGAATGTATGACAGGACATCGAGTGGCTCACGGGACCTCCAGGAGACCAGAGAATCAGCCAGAAAGGATGCTCAAAATACAGAGCAGGGCTGCTCTAGTGGGGTCACTGCCGCTGCTGCAGACACCTCAGTTCCTCCTGCACATGATTTAATGAACGAGTCACCACGATCTGTAGGGATAGTCATCCCCATCTCACCAAGGGAGAAACTGAGGCACGGCAAGATCATGGGACCAGCTCACAGCCCCACATATAGCCTGCCGTGGAATCATGGTCTTATGCCTGATTCCTTCACTCACTCACAGGCACCTGGACATGGGTGGGGAGTAGCTGGGTGCTGAGGAGCCAGTGGGAACCCAGACGTGTGAACCCTGATGGCAGAGATCAGGGAGCATGTGACAGAGGCATTGGTAACCGCCCCGAGGCATTTCCACCTCCTGAGGTCATGGCTGGATAACGCATCTCAGCCCCCACTTGTGCTGGAACGGGGCCCTGGAACGGAGTTTTCTGCTCAGTGGAGTGTGAAGGCAGAGAAGTGGGTCAGCTCTGACCCGGCACACCCGAGAGCTGGTGTATCTCCTCCACTGTCTTGTGGCAAGGCACAGAGGACCCGGGGGAGGACGGGGGGCCCGGGGCACAGGTAGAGCCACTGTACACAGGGAGAGCCCGGGCCCTAAACCACCACGAGGAAGGTGTTCCACAAAGCACGATCAGACAGGCAGCGACATTCATCTGCAGTCAAAGTCTAAGCCTGGGAGCACAGGGATCATCCATTTGAGCTGTCAGCCACCCCCACACATGAACACCCAGTACTAGGAGGCTGCAGCTGGGCCTGGGCACCCCATGTCCTCGGCAGCAAACCCTCATCAGCCAGAGCTGGGAGCCTCCCAAGTTAGTGATCACCCTCAGGAGAACAGGGGGTCACCCAGGAGGGCCCAGAAGCTCCGTGCTCCTCCCTGCCAGTCCTAGCTCTATGCAGCTCCTCCATTCGGCTGTATGAGTTCCTATCCTTTATAGTAAATTAGGAATAGCAAGGAAAGCTTTCCTGAGTCCTATGAACTGTTACAGCAAATTATCAAACGTGAACAAAAACAATGTGTGTGTGTGCTCAGGCCCTAAGGCGTGTCTGACACTTTGTGACCCCGCGGACTGTAGCCCACCCGGCTCCTCTGTCCATGGGATTTCCCAAGCAAGAATGCTGGAGTGGGTAGTCATTTCCTTCTCCAGGGCATCTTCCTGACCCAGGGATCGAACCTGAGTCTCCTGCATTGGCAGGCAGATTCTTTACCCCTTGAGCCACTTAGGAAGCCTCTGAAGAAAATGGTGGGCACCTTAATTCAAAGCCCATTGGTCCCACAGGAAGCCAGGACTTGGGGTGGCGTCTGAGACAGGGGACAGTCTCGTGGGATGGAGCCCTTAAGCTAGAGGCCTGCGCTATGTCCGGTAGTTAGAGTCAGAACTGAACTGGATGGAATTGAAGGACACCCGTTGGGGTCCCAAGACCTAAAGCACTGGCTGGTGCGAGGCAAAGCCCCACCCATCCAGTGTCAGTAGAAAGACATCAGAAAGAGAATCAGGGCTTCTCCCACTAGAAATGAGGCCTGATTATCGCAGAGTTTAGGTCTCTTCATCTCCTTATCTCCCGTCTCCTGTCCTCCTGATTCCGTCTCCAACCCTTGTGTCTGCTTATCTCTCCTTAACTTCACTCTAAACTCTGAAAAAAAAAAAAAGGAGATGATTGCTGGTGCTCCCCCCAAGACAACTAGAACAGTCTCGCATTTGTTCTGAGCTCCAGCCAGCATGGGTCCACAGCCAGGGGCTTCAGTTTGGTTGAGGATGTGTGAGCCCTTTCTCTCTCCAGACCATCAGCCTCACTCCATTCCCAAACCAGTCACATAGCAATCAGTTCTGCTCCACAAATAACTAGGTAGAATCAAGAAAGGAGAGATGGGGTGCAGGGACCCTTCTCAGCCTGGACACGTTCCTTCCCCTTCTTGGGGGTCAGCCAGACACCTCCACTTCCCCTGCTATTTCTCCAGCTAGATGATGCCAACAGTTCCAAGGAGGAGTCGGATATCACCTGGCGTCCTCTACAGAGAGGGACAGCTGGACTCAAAACCGAATGTGAGAACCTGTGCCATTCGAGGAAGGGATCTTAACAAATGATGAAGGATGGGGTATGCAGAGCACAGACTTGAGGATCTATGGGCTCCAAGTGTGTCTTGTGCTAAGCTTTCCAGGCCTTGGGCAAAGAATGCTAACCCTCCTCAAAAATCCAAATGCCAGCTGTCTTATTCTTGCTGTGTGACCACAGGGAAGTCATCCAACCTCTCTGAACCTCAGACTTATTCATCTAAAAAAAAGGGATTATAATCAGATCCTATCTCATGTGGTGGCTTAAGAATTAAATGAGGGAAGGCTCTTGGCATGGAGGACACACTGACAACCATGGAGAGATCCTATGATGTGGGTCATCAGCATCACACTCTGAGGCTCATAGAGTGCCTCATGCTTTGCACACTTTCAGTAAATGTTTGAGAAGGGGAGGACAAAAGGAAAGAGAGAAGGAAGGAAAGAAATAGGGAAGAAGGAAATAGGTGGTAAGAGGCTCAGACGGTGATTGTGAAGAATTAACATGTCTAACCTGTGTGAGTTTATGCAGGGGTGGGGATGGGAATGACACAGTCTGGTGGAGCAATTCTGCAATGCCCGCCTCTCCATCCCTACTGAGAGGACCCACTCGTGAGTTTCCAGTAACCCCTGCCATTGAGAGCTTCCTGGAGTCCACCACCAGCAGGGGAAGTGGAAGGAGGCAAGGAGAGGCACACAGCTTCTCTGAGACTACCGCTGGCCACCTGCTGTACACCAACTGCTTTCCCCTACAAAACACAGGTATTTAATGCCCTAGGAGAGCAAGGGCCTATTTATGCATCTCAGGACCCCAGGCAAGTCACTTCACTTTTCTCATCGGTAAAATGGGGGCAGGGGTAAAAGGTCCCTGCCCAAAAACCTCACATGAGTGGGGTCATTTCAGCACTTAAACTGGGTGTTAGCTGAACAAGTTATTAATAGTATCGCTTCCAGCACTCTAGACCCAGTATTTCTTGGTGCCCTGCAAAAAGCAAGAGTCAGAGTCGGCTTCTTTCTTGTTTTACTGAAAGCTGGGTTGGGGAGTGGGGGGTTAGGTTAGTAGAGAGGGTGGTCTGGGGTAACTCGGCCCTGGCTGCACAGTGGAACTTCCTAGGGAGCTGTCAGACAAAGTCAAATGCACTGAAGGCATCCCAGAAATTCTGACATGGTCGGTGGGGGTGGGCTAGCTCTTTTTTAATATTCACAGGTGGTTCCTTAAATTGCAATCCCCTGGGCTCCCCAACAAAGTGAACTGAGTGAACCAAAAGGAGAAGAATCGCCAAGAAAAAAAAAAAAAATCAATCTGCTGAGTGATGTGTAATCCCTCTCCCAGAGCCCAAGGGCCTGTGAACTATGAGGATGCAATATTTATGAACCTGGCTTTTAATAGCTTACATTTATTAAACACAGATTACACCATCAAGCGCTAGGCTAAGCATGTGATAGCCTTTATCCCACCAAATCCTGACGGTAGCCCTATGAGGTGGGGCCGGGCATCACCCATTTACAGAGGAAGGGACCGGCAGCGTCTACTATTCCATTCTGTGGCTGGCAGAGTCAGAGCTGGGCCCAGCTCTGCCTGACTCCCAGGCCAAGGTCTGGGAGAGAGATCCCTTGAGCTCCCCCTGTCTGGAGCTCCTGTTTTACTTTGGGCAAGTTCTCCGCTGTCTCTGGGCCCATTTCCTCACTAGCACCATGAGGTCCCCAGGATGCCAGTTCAGTCACTCTTGAACCAATAATCCTCTGACCTCGCCCTGCTTAAATCCACTGCCCTTTATCTTTCTCCTCTTTTCAACTTTCTTAACATCATAATGTATTTGAAAGCAGGGTAACTAGCCTGGTGACCCACTCTTAAGAGTGGTTATTACAAGATTTTGGTCTTTCATTGATTTTAAACGGGAAATCCCTCGTCACGATATTTTTTTTCCCTATAAAATCCAAGGGTTCTAGGAAATTGTTGTTGGGAATAATCAGCTTTAAAATGTCTGGTCTGACTTGACTATGTTTGATATGCTCATTTATAAAAAGGTGGGGACACTGTTCTAACAGGCTGTATCTCATGCTATTCCTAAGGTGGATAATTCCCGAAAGTTTGCTCTGGGGTATCACATGGTTCTTGGCTGAGAAGGAACATCACTGGAGATTCACAGGACATGCCAGCCATAGTAAAGGTACTGATAGGTCCTACAAAGAAAAGTAGAAAGAAAAGCAAAGAAAAGTAGACAGTTTTGTTTCACTCAGATTTTCCTTAAGCTTCCTTGGCCACAGAGCCCTTTTGTTGAAAAACTAAATTCAGTACTTAAAACAAGGCATACTAGTTCCTGGCAGAGCTACACCCACCTTTTTCAGACACCCCAGATCAATGTTTCTCTGAAATCTAGAAAATGGGTTATGAGTGGACCAAGGACACGATTGAGCACACACAAGTACTGAACAAAGGCTGATGCTAGCTGTCACCCTCAACCACACCCTTTCCTGCCTCAGAAGGGTCTGATGATCTGTGTGCACATGTGCTAAGTCAGATGTATTGGACTCGTTGTGACCCCATGGACTGTAGCCCATCAGGCTCCTCTGTCCACAGGATTCTCCAAGCAAGAATACTGGAGTGGGTTGCCATGCCCTTCTCAAGGGGACCTTCCTTGACCCAGGGATTGAACCAGCATCTCTTACCTCTCCTGCATTGGCAGGCAGGCTCTTTACCACTAGTGCCACCAGGGAAGCATTCTGGTGATCTGAGAGGGCTGCAATTAACAAGGCAGTTGGCCCAGTGCAGCAGGAAGCTCTGTCATCCAAGAGCCAGGTGAGCTCAGCTGGGTGACGATAAAGCCACCAGGGGAACTCGCACCTTGTCATTTTAAGGGGGGCTCTGCGTGCTTCAGGCTGTCTATGGAGAAGGGGGATTCATCCATTCACACACTGTAAAATTAGAGACAGGAGGAAAGGATGTCCTACCTGAGCCTGTCACATTCTTTCCAAGGTAAGATTAGTTGGGGACAATCAATGCTATCCATGACGTCATCCAGAGAGGCTCCATTAAACCCTTCCTCTGTGCAGGCTCTGAAGACAATGCAGTGATAAATTAGGTTCAACCACTGCCTCCCAGGGGCTCTCAGCCTGTGTGTGTGGAGACAGACATGCAAACACTTCTGATCCTGGATAACTATAGGAGGTGGTGAAGGTCAAGCTCAGAGGAGTCTTGAGAAACCAGAGCCTAGACCTGCCTCTTCCCAAGATGACACACATGTCCTGAGCATCTTCTGTGTCCCAGATGCTGCAAGGAAAAGACAAGACAGACACAGTCACTGTCTGATGTCTCTGCAGCTTGGCACTCTCTCCATGGTGCTTGTCACCCCATAAGGAATTTCTTAGGATGCTTGTTTCCCCATCAGGGCTGCAAGTGCCGCAAGGGCCGGGCCCTGTGTTACTGATCTTCGTATTACGATGCACCTCTAAGCAACTCCACAGCAAACACGAGATGTTTCAGAAATGCTTTATGAAATGAAGAGAGGGGTTCAGTGGAAGGGAAACATATAAATCAATATATTATAAGGCCAATCTGAGTCATGTCCTGGGAGAGGATAAAGTGCCAGATAGTCCACAGAGGGAGAACACGGGTCCAGTGGGGGACAGTATGGGGAGAAGGGAGACCCCAGGAAAGCCTCAGGGGGAAAGTTGTCCTGAATGAGATATGAGAAGATGAGTCAACTTTGAACCAATTCTAAGAATGAACAGTATGAGCAAAGATGAGTTAGCAGTCGGTGGAGAAAGAGAGTATTCAGGAAAGAGAGACTTGCACATGTGAGCAGAGTTTAGGGTATGTAGCCTGCAGCATTGAGAATGGAAACTGGAAACACAGGCAATGGGAAAGAAGCAACGGGGACCACTGCTGAGCCAAGCAGTGATGTGCAACAGTTGAGACTGGGACAAGGCCGCGTGTCAGTGCTGCATAATGGGGATGGGAGGGAGAGAATTTGCGGAGGGACCACTTGGAAGCATCCATTCTGAGTCAGCCATCAGCTTCCTAAATAAATCACCAACCCCTCCCCACCTCAGCCCTATGGCCCTTCTCCCACTGTGACAGCTCCCTCCCCTTTGACCATCAGTGTCTATAAATAGCCACCTAAAGGTCTCTGCCCCCGGCTCAGCCACCAGGACCTGGGCCCAGCCAGCTCTGACTCAGCTCTGCCTGGTCACCCCATTTTCCCTTGGGGCACAGCCAGCCAGGGGACCCTTGGCAGCACGGGCAGTGGTCAGCAGGAACCGGGAGCCAGTGGCATCTTCCTGAGTCTGAGTCCTGTCCCCAGATCCCTGAGAGAGATACCGCACCCTCAACCAAAACAGCAGAAGAGAGAGATTCAGTCTGCAGCTCGGCACGCCTTTCCTTTTATCCCACTTGGGGTCTGATGAGCAAGAGCCTCGGCTGAGGAAGACACACGCGAAGAAGAGGCCCCTGGAAGGTCTGAGAATCTGGAAATGAGTGTCTGAGAGTCAGTGCCAGCCCTGTGTGAGTTACCTTGAATCTGGCTTCTCGACTACTCTCAGGGCAATTTAGGGCTCCTGGCTCTCTGGCAGAGGGGGTGTTCTGGGAACTTTAGAGCCAATGGTTGGTGCGTCCTGGAATTTGAGGTACCCTATCCTGCACCCCAGAAGCTTAATGCTGGGGCTCTCTGAGAAAGGAGGACATTAATCTTATTATTTTTTGCAGGGGGACAGGGAGCATAATCCATGTGCAGGATGGCGAGTCTGGCCGATTTCTGTGGGGACCCTTACTTGACCAGGGCAGAACTTTGGAAAAAGCTCCTTAACTTCCTTGAACTTGAATTTCCTCATCTGCAAAGCAGGAGTAATTCCACCTGCCCAATCACTGTGCCCTGTTCTCACATGGTGAGCATACACACAAATGTCTATAAACTGGGAGGGCTCCAGGGAAAGCAGTTACGCTTCCCCCATCCATCCTGAAGTTGTGCCTAGCTGGCCTCTTTATCTGGGCTGGAGGGCTCTCAGGAACCCAGGGCCTCCTTAGAAACACAGCCTCCTCCAAAGGGAGGTCTGGGCCCCCAATTTAAGCCATCTGGGGACCTGATTGGGACCACTCCCATTCAATATCTGCTTCCCTCCTTTATTAGGAGAATGAACTGAGATCATCTGTGTAAAGACAGAAGAAAATAATACAAATTAACTTATTAACAAAACAGATGCACAGACATAGAAAACAAATGTATTGTTACCCAAGGAGAAAGGGGGGGAGGTAAATTAGGAGTAGGGAATTAATAGATACACACCACTGTATACAAAGTACACAAACAACAAAGATTTACTGCATAGCACATGGAACTACATTTGATATCTTATAATAACCTATAATGGAAAAGAACCCGCAGCTATACATCTGAAATTAACACAATATTGTAAATTAACTATATTTTAATAAGTAAATTAAAAAAAAATAAAAAGGTAGAAGAGAATGACCAAATAATTACTACTTATTACAGGTCAGCCCCTGGGCTGGGCATCCATTAGCTGATTTAATTAAATGTTCATGCTCGGCACGCCTTTCCTTTTATCCCACTTGGGGTCTGATGAGCAAGAGCCTCGGCTGAGGAAGACACACGCGAAGAAGAGGCCCCTGGAAGGTCTGAGAATCTGGAAATGAGTGTCTGAGAGTCAGTGCCAGCCCTGTGTGAGTTACCTTGAATCTGGCTTCTCGACTACTCTCAGGGCAATTTAGGGCTCCTGGCTCTCTGGCAGAGGGGGTGTTCTGGGAACTTTAGAGCCAATGGTTGGTGCTGTCCTGGAATTTGAGGTACCCTATCCTGCACCCCAGAAGCTTAATGCTGGGGCTCTCTGAGAAAGGAGGACATTAATCTTATTATTTTTTGCAGGGGGACAGGGAGCATAATCCATGTGCAGGATGGCGAGTCTGGCCGATTTCTGTGGGGACCCTTACTTGACCAGGGCAGAACTTTGGAAAAAGCTCCTTAACTTCCTTGAACTTGAATTTCCTCATCTGCAAAGCAGGAGTAATTCCACCTGCCCAATCACTGTGCCCTGTTCTCACATGGTGAGCATACACACAAATGTCTATAAACTGGGAGGGCTCCAGGGAAAGCAGTTACGCTTCCCCCATCCATCCTGAAGTTGTGCCTAGCTGGCCTCTTTATCTGGGCTGGAGGGCTCTCAGGAACCCAGGGCCTCCTTAGAAACACAGCCTCCTCCAAAGGGAGGTCTGGGCCCCCAATTTAAGCCATCTGGGGACCTGATTGGGACCACTCCCATTCAATATCTGCTTCCCTCCTTTATTAGGAGAATGAACTGAGATCATCTGTGTAAAGACAGAAGAAAATAATACAAATTAACTTATTAACAAAACAGATGCACAGACATAGAAAACAAATGTATTGTTACCCAAGGAGAAAGGGGGGGAGGTAAATTAGGAGTAGGGAATTAATAGATACACACCACTGTATACAAAGTACACAAACAACAAAGATTTACTGCATAGCACATGGAACTACATTTGATATCTTATAATAACCTATAATGGAAAAGAACCCGCAGCTATACATCTGAAATTAACACAATATTGTAAATTAACTATATTTTAATAAGTAAATTAAAAAAAAATAAAAAGGTAGAAGAGAATGACCAAATAATTACTACTTATTACAGGTCAGCCCCTGGGCTGGGCATCCATTAGCTGATTTAATTAAATGTTCATGCTAACTCTATCATACATATCATATATATAATATGAGATGCAACATTTGAGCTATGTAACATGATACATGCAATATAAACATATATGTAAGGTATATAGGTATGTGTGTGCATGCTTAGTTACTCAGTTGTGTGCAACTCTTTGCGACCCCATGGATTGCAGCCTGCCAGGCTCCTCTGTCCATGGAATTCTCTAGGCAAGCATACTGGAGTGGGTTGCCATTTCATTCTCTAATGGATCTTCCTGACACAGGGATCAAACCCAGGTCTCCTGCATTGCAGGGGGATTCTTTAGTCTGCTCCGCCAGGGAAGCCTATGTATAGGTATAGTTACCAATACAGATATATATTTCCCCATTTCAACAATGGGAGGGACTTCCCTGATGGTCCAGTGGTTAAGATTTCACCCCCTAGTGCAGAGGGTATGGGTTAGATCCCTGATCAGGAGCAAAGATCCCATATGCTGTGAGGCTAAAAAAAAACAAGACATAAAACAGAAGAAATATTGTAACAAATTCAATAAAGACTTTAAAAATGGTCCATATTTTTAAAAAAATCTAAAAAAAACTATTACTTAGCCATAAAAAGGAACAAAATCGAGTCAGTTCTAGTGAGATGCATGAACCTAGAGCCATATAGGTTATACAGAGTGAAGTAAGTCAGAAAGAGAAAAACAAATATATATATTAATACAAGCTTGCTCCTTGGAAGAAAAGCTATGACAAACCTAGACAGTGTATTAAAAAGCAGAGGCATTACTTTGCTGACTAAGGTCTGTATAGTCAAAGCTATGGTTTTTCTAGTAGGCACGTATGGATATGAGAGTTGGACCATAAAGAAGGCCAAGTGCCAAAGAACTGACGCATTTGAACTGTGGTGTTAGAGAAGACTCTTGAGAGTCCCTTGGACTGCAAGGAAATCAAACCAGTCAATCCTAAAGGAAATCAACCCTGACTATTCACTGGAAGGTTTGATGCCAAAACTGAAGCTCCAATAATTTGGGCACCTGATGCAAACAGCTGACTCATTAGAAAAGATCCTGAGGCTGGGAAAGATTGAAGACAAGAGGAGAAGGGGATGACAGAGGATGAGATGGTGGGATGGCATCACCAACTCAATGGACATGAGTATGTGCAAGCTCCAGGAGTTGCTGAAGGACAGGGAGGCCTGGTGGGCTGCAGTCCATGGGGTTGCAAAGAGTCAGACAAGACTGAGCAACCAAACAGCAGCAGAATAACAGTACTGATGAACACAACATTGAAAAGCAATTAGCCTCCAAATAAAACTTTAAAAGCAACATAAAAAATAAGACAAAAAAAGCAGCAGCAGCAATGGGAAGATATAAATTCAAGTCTCTGTCTTGAATGATCTTGCTTTTCTCCTGGTGATTTTCTACCCTTCTTCCCCTTGCAGGAGAAGGTGAGAGTTTCTCCCAATAGATGGAGTAGTACCATGGTAATGCTCAGAAAATGCAAGTAATTTCCTGTCCCTTCTCTTATAGAAAATGCTGCTAGGAGGAGCCACTCCCTGGGAATCCTCAGGGCGCTGAAAGTGGGCCCTGGTGGCCTGGCGCCATTGAGGTGGCAACAGAACCTCTACTTGTGCCCTAGGGAGGAGCTCTGGCTCAGGGTTGTGGGACAGAAGTCCAGGAGGCCAAAACCTATGTGCATGGCCACAGGCCAAAGGACCAGAGGTGCCAAGGAGCCTGGTGCCCACCTGGCTTGGGGAGCTTCACAGGCTTGGCACCAGGAGGGGAAGCTCTTATTGAGAGGCAGCCAAGGGAACCCACAGCCTCCCTGGCCCTCACTGTGCTGCCAAGAGCCACCTGCTGTGTGCCAAGGGCTGCCTCTGCAAACCACACTTACATCTGCCAACAACCTTTGAACCCAGGGGTGTTCATCCCAGTTTATAGATAAACCAGTGGTTCTCAACCAGGGACAGCTCTGCCCCACAAGAGACACTGGGCTATGTCTGGAAATATTTCTGGCAGTCAAAACTTGGCAGGATGGGAGAGGTACTACCGGGCAGCCATACTGCTCAACATCCTACAGGAAGCAGCACAACCTCCAACACAAAGCAGCCATCAGTCTTCTTTGTGTGCCAAGGCTGAGAACTCTGAGATGATAAACTGACTCCTACAGGTACTCACAGACTCAGAAAATGAACTCGTAGTGGCTGACGGGAAGGAGCAGTTACAGAGTTTGGGATGGACATATACATGCTGCTATGTTTACAATACATAGGCTGCAGAGGGTGAGCAGGAGCATAAAGGCACAGTGGATGGGGCCCAGGCCAGTGGCAGAAATGGTAGCAAGATGAAATGACTTCTAGAGCCTGACTTCCTACTATGAGGAAGTGTTCCAAGAACACCACGTTGGAGAAACTGACCCACTGGAACGTAAAATAAACTTGGTCCAAATGGTTTCATCCAGGTTTGAGAAGTCACGCAAGAGTGTCCAAAACCAAAGGATCAAGCTCTGAATCTTTGGAGTGGGAGCACTGACTCCAAGACCCTAGACTACCAGAGAACTAACCCTAGGGAGTATCAAATAGTGAGAACTTACACAAAGCAAACCACTTGAATACAAGACCCAGCATCACCCAACCACCAGTAGCACCCTGTGTAGGACACTTCATCCAAACAACAAACAAAACAAAAACACAAACCCAATCAACAGACAGGATTATCACCTCACTCAACTGTGCTCACCAGAGGAAAAACAAACAAACAAAAAACTCAGCATAAATCTTACCCTATATGAAGATTACACAAACCACTGCACCAACCTTAGGGGTCAGAAACCAAAAGGAAGAAAGAATTCAACCTTGAAGCCTGGGAAAAGGAGATCTCAAACACAATAAGTTTAAAAAAATAAAATAAATAATGAAAAGGCAGGGAAATACTGTACAAATGAAGGAACAAACTAGAAATACAGAAGTCCAAATAAATGAAGAAGAAATAGACAAACGCCTGAAAAAGAATTCAGAATAATGATAGTAAAGATGATCAAAAACCTTGAAAACAGAATGGAGAAAATGCCAGAATCAGTTAACAAAGACCTAGAAGAATTAAAGAATAAACATACAGAAAAAATTACTGAAATCAAAAATACTCTAGAAGGAATCAATAGCAGAATCTCTGAGGCAGAAGAATGAATCAGTGAGCTGGAAAATAAAATGGTGGAAATAACTTCTGAAGAGTAGAATAAAGTAAAAAGAATGAAAAGAACTAGGGATAACCTCAGAGAGTTCTGGGACAATATCAAATGCACCAGCATTCGAATTATAGGGGTCTCAGAAGAAGAAGAGAAAAAGGGTATGAAAAAATTTTTGAAGAGATTATAGTTGAAAATTTCCCCAACATGGCAAAGGAAATAGTCAAGTCCAAAAGGTGCAAAGAGTCCCATACAGGATAAACCCAAGGGGAAACATGCCAAGACACATACTAATCAAACTAACAAAGATTAAACACAAAGAAAGAATATTAAAAGCAGCAAGGGAAAAGCAAAAAGTAACATACAGGGGAAACCCCATACGTTTAACAGCTAATCTTTCAGCAGAAACTCTGCAGGCCAGAAGGGAATGGCAGGATATATTTAAAGTACTGAAAGGGAGAAATCTAATACCAAGATTACTCTACCTGGCAAGGATCTCATTCAAAACTGGTGGAGAAATCAAAAGCTTTTCAGACAAGCAAAAGTTAAGAGAATTCAGTACCACCGAACCAGCTTTACAACAAATGTTAAAGGGACTTATATAGGAAGAAATGTGAAGAGGTGAAGAAAAACATCTACAAAATCAAACCCCAAACGATTAAGAAAATGGCAATAGGAACATATGTATCAATAAAATGAATAACCAACGAGGGCCTACTGCAGAGCATGTGGACCCTGCTCAATGTTATGTGGCAGCCTGGATGCAAAGGGAGTTGGGGAAGAATGGATACACATATATATATGACTGAGTCCCTTCGCCTGAAACTCATAACATTGTTAATCAGCTCTACTCCAATAGGAAATAAAAAGTTAAAAAAAAAAAATGACTCTTACAGGTATTTACCAAGTCATAAAGCTGATGAATGCTGAATTGGCTTCAAGGCAATAATCCTCTGATTTTGAAGCCAATGCTCCTTCTCTGTGATGGAGAGACTGAGTCCAGCCAAGGCAACTGGAGGATGGATAAGCTTGCATCTCTTCCAGCAGACAGTCAGGAGCATCCCAGGCTCTACTGAAAGGACTTCCTGAAGCCTGAAATGACCTGAGCTTCCTAGGATGAAGTTGGAGTTGGCACCCCAGGTTTGGGAGTCGTAAACAATGATCTATTTGCATTTGGAATTTTGTAAGTGGTCAGTTCCTACTGTGACTGCCCACTTTGACTCCCAGGTACAACATCTGTCCTTAAGTGTCAATGGTCTGGGTGAACTTCTTGAGGTCCCAAAAGGGGTCACATCACCTTCTTACCAGAACTGGACACTTTGACCAGGTCCCTGGGGGCAGGTGAGACCGCTGTGTATCCTCAAAGACAGGTAATATAGGTCAAAGCATGAACCATAGTAAATGCTTACTCCTTGGAAGAAAAGTTATGACCAACCTAGATAGCATATTCAAAAGCAGAGACATTACTTTGCTAAAAAAGGTCCATCTAGTCAAGGCTATGGTTTTTCCAGTGGCCATGTATGAATGTGAGTTAGACTACAAAAAAAGCTGAGCACTGAAGAATTGATGCTTTTGAACTGTGGTGTTGGAGAAGATTCTTGAGAGTCCCTTGGACTGCTAGGAGATCCAACCAGTCCATTCTAAAGATCAGTCCTGGGTGTTCATTGGAAAGACTGATGCAGAAGCTGAAACTCCAATACTTTGGCCACCTGATGCAAAGAACTGACTCACTGGAAAAGACCCTGATGCTGGGAAAGACTGAAGGCGGGAGCAGAAGCAGAAGAGGACAACCGAGGATGAGATGGTTGGATGGCATCACTAATTCAACAGACAGGAACTTGGACAAACTCTGGGAGATGGTGAGGGACAAGGAAGCCTGGAGTGCTGCAATCCATGGGGTCGCAAAGAGTCACACATGACCAGACTGCTGAATAATAACAAATAGGCTTATCAGGACTCAGAAGCCAAATGGGATACTTTGCCCAAAATAAAGGAGCTGGAAAGGCCTTGATTAATAATTCCAAGAGCAGAACCTCACAACTTCAATTTCTGGCCAGCAAAGCCCCAGGCAGCTATGGTCTGGCTGGCCTAAGACAAGAACTATCTTCTGGGACCAAGCCATAACATACAGGCCTGTCCACTGGTAACTGGAATGCGAAAGCAGGAGGAACACAGCAGGCATAGGAAATAAAGCTACAGACAGAAAGTGGATCAGGACCAGGGCAAGGGCTACTAGCATCTCTGTGGGAGAAGACTCATCAGCAAACCCAGCACTGGATTTTGCTCCCAATTCTCCATACTGCCAGTTCTCTTGCTAGTAGCTTTTAACCTTGGCTGAGCTTTAGAATTAATCTGGTGAGCTTTGGAAAATTCTGACACCCAGGCTTTAACCCAGACATCTCTGGGGTGGGACACAGTCATCAGCATTTTGTAAAGCTTCCCTGGTAATTTCACTGTGCAGTCAGGGTTGAGAAACGCAGAGTTAAATCTTTCCTTAATGCCTGATTAGCTCTCTCTACAGATGATGACGAAGTTTTTCACGGCCTGAAGTATTGTTTACACTTACAGTCAGTAATTCACACCAAAAGACTTGAGCTCCACAAAGACAAGATTAATAGGCAAGAATCCAATAATGGCAAAAAAAAAAAATACTCTTATTTTTTTAAAATAGTAATAATAAAACTATCAAACGAAAAGCATACCCTTGCAACCTCTTTCTTAGTTAAACCATCTTCAACCAGGATGTTGCTAAGCATGATTCTAAAAAAAACCAAAAATATTGGGTTGGTCAGAAAGCTCATTTGCATTTTTCTGTAAGAGGTTACAAACTTTTTAGCCAAATCAATACAATAGGATTATGTCACTCAGAGCCCTCAAAAGCTCCCCAGTGCCTATAACACTTGGAGTCCTTCACAGTCAGCCAAGGACCAACTCTGCAGCATCATCTCCTATTCTTATTTCTACCCAAGCATACAATTTACAGCTAATTTTACTTGCACCATTCCCTGGCCATGATATGTACCCATCTTCCCCTTTCACTTGTCAAAATTCTACTCCTCTTGAGAGCCTCACTAAAAGGCTACCTTCCTCATAAAGCCATTTTACTTCCCCCAGTGGGAATAATCATTCCATCCTCTGTACTGCCCTCCCCTCAAACACACACAACATAGATAATTCTGTCAGGACAGTTCTAGTATAAAGTTTATGTTTACATATGTCATCCCTCTGAAAATATGAGATTTCACTGAGATCAGGAGATGTGCTTCATCCATCCTGGTACCAAGCAGGCCCTTGGGGAGTGCCAAATAAATGAATGAGTGAATGACAAAACGGTAGGTTGAATGAAGGACACATTGTAGTCAGGCACCTGGTCCTCCACTGTTGAGACCTCAGAGAGATGCTCTCCCAGCAAACAGACTGAATTACATGCTCCCAGGAAGGTCGCTTTAAATCTATCAAGTGAAATCATCATTACCCATGTTTTGTGTTAATCCTCTGGGCTCATTAGCATATCAGATAATTAGCAGGCCAGGCGGAGAGCAGGATGTGGGAAGGAAGCATTGCCTCTGATTGGGACTGTCAGCAGAGCGGTGCAGGGTGAGGGACAGGGCCACGGTGCCAAGGGTTCCTGGGGACCATCATGCTTGCCTTCACTGGGTGCCTCTCCCCTCTGAAAGCCCCACCCTGCTCCCCTCCCTTTTATACCCAGAAGCCCTGCCCTCCAGACTCGAAGCAAAAATAGCCTTGGAAATATCCAATTATCCAGAGAAAAGGCTGGGGGAAGGAGAAGGTGAAACTGCCCCTCTGCTCCCTCCTAACAGCTTTTCATGTACTGCCTGGGGAGGCAGAATCGGGGAGTGAATGCATCATCAGGCTGGAGACTTTGGCAGTTCCTTTAATCTCCTGTGCTCCAGTCCTCACACACAATCCGACGAGTAAGAGCCCTCCCCTACCAAGTCACTGGGAGGTGCTTTCAACACCACCTGGCACAGAGTAAGTGCTCAGTAACTGACTAGCTCTAGTCATGTATCCAGGTTAGAATCAGTTGATGTTTTCCAATTGTGGTGTTGGAGAAGACTCTTGAGAGTCCCTTGGACAGCAAGGAGATTAGACTAGTCCATCCTAAAGGAAATCAACACTGAATACTTATTGGAAGGACTGATGCTGAAATTGACGCTCCAGTACTTCAGCCACCTGATGCGAAGAGCTGACTTGTTAGAAAAGACCCTGATGCTGGGAAAGATTGAAGGCAGGAGAACAAAGGGATGGGAGAGAATGAGATGGTTAGATGGCATCACCAACTCAATGGGCATGAATTTGAGCAAACTCTAGGAAATGGTGAAGAACGGGCAAGCTGGTATGCCACAGTCCATGGGATTGCAAGAGTTATACATGACTTAGTGACAGAACAACAGCAACATATTCAAGTAGTTTAATTTAATGGAATCCACATACGAGACTTCCCTTCCTACTCCACCTCCTCTGCTCCCACTGAGGAGGGGTCTGTATGAACTCCTCGGAGACAGGAGCAAGGCAGCATAAGCATTGGGCATGTCCTGGGGAGGCTCCAGGGAAGTGAGGAGATACTAAGAGTCAGACGAATACTCAGGATCCCTAATTTTACGACCTGCCTTATGCCCTGTGGTCAGGGATGTCACAGCCCTATTCTGCCAACCTTAGTTCCTGCCACCTCTATCCCAGGTTTGCCCAGTCTCAGGACCAGGGAGAACCATGTCTGAAAGATCAACATCCCCATCTTGGGACATCAGGAGATCTGAAAAGAGTCTATGGTTACCTTGACTACGGCTGCATGGATCCCTACCAACCTGCCCTCTCCCCTCCCACCCAGTCATTACAGCAGTTATTATATCAATTCTATCCTTTGGAAACTGGTAATTAAAGGACAAGAGTAAGCATTTATTCTGCCTTCATAGGAAGAACTCTGGTTGATCCCCAGCTGATGAGGGAAAGCTCTTCTTTACAAAAGAATGTCAGCCAATAAATGTAGAAAGAATTGAGAAATCACAATTTTGCAAACTCTAATGAAGCTGTTAATTCAGGTTCAAACATGAGGGTAAATACAATATTAATAGGGTATCAGAGTACGATCCCACAGATGATGGCAGATGATTTGATGATGGGAAGAGATGCAAGGGAGAGACCTAGCAGTTGCTACCTTAACCAAGGGACCAAAACCAGCATCTCTAAGAATGGGACCATCACAGAGTAAGCGCCTCCTCTATGATGCAGTACAAAGTACACAGCTTCATCCATGGAGTTCTCTGCCAAAAACATTAACCTCAAACCTCATCAACTCCTTAAACCCAATGCTGAGTTTATAAGGAATACAGAGAAGGGAGGAGTAGGTTAAGTGAAACCACAAGGAACTAATCAGATAGATTCATAATACAAGATTACTGTATGGGACCGCTTTGTTTGGATTTGTTTTCTTCCAAAAGTCAATACTAGAGGAAGTGTGAATAGGAGTATTATTCATAATCACCAAAAAAAAAAAAAAAAGGAAACCACTCAAAGGATGAAAAGATAAATAAAATGTGACATATCCATATAATGAAACATTTGGGGGATTAAAAGGAAATGAAGTATAGGCTACAACACGGATGGACCCTGAAAACATTATGCTACACAAAAGAAGTCTGTCACAACAGAAATATGACATAGTAGGTGATTGCATTAGTATGAAATATCCAAAATGGACAAATCTATAGAGACAGAGAGTAGAGAAGTGAGGAACTAGACTGATAGAGTTTGGTGGGAGGGAAGATAACAGCTAATGGATCCAGTTTCTTTCAGGGGCAATGAAAATGTTCTAAAATTCATGATTCTGTGGATGTACTAAATCTACCAAATTTTATACTTTATATGGGTT
>SJYC01010194.1:0-26990 GCA_006408675.1 Madoqua kirkii | reverse complement strand
AAAAAAAAAAAATGACTCTTACAGGTATTTACCAAGTCATAAAGCTGATGAATGCTGAATTGGCTTCAAGGCAATAATCCTCTGATTTTGAAGCCAATGCTCCTTCTCTGTGATGGAGAGACTGAGTCCAGCCAAGGCAACTGGAGGATGGATAAGCTTGCATCTCTTCCAGCAGACAGTCAGGAGCATCCCAGGCTCTACTGAAAGGACTTCCTGAAGCCTGAAATGACCTGAGCTTCCTAGGATGAAGTTGGAGTTGGCACCCCAGGTTTGGGAGTCGTAAACAATGATCTATTTGCATTTGGAATTTTGTAAGTGGTCAGTTCCTACTGTGACTGCCCACTTTGACTCCCAGGTACAACATCTGTCCTTAAGTGTCAATGGTCTGGGTGAACTTCTTGAGGTCCCAAAAGGGGTCACATCACCTTCTTACCAGAACTGGACACTTTGACCAGGTCCCTGGGGGCAGGTGAGACCGCTGTGTATCCTCAAAGACAGGTAATATAGGTCAAAGCATGAACCATAGTAAATGCTTACTCCTTGGAAGAAAAGTTATGACCAACCTAGATAGCATATTCAAAAGCAGAGACATTACTTTGCTAAAAAAGGTCCATCTAGTCAAGGCTATGGTTTTTCCAGTGGCCATGTATGAATGTGAGTTAGACTACAAAAAAAGCTGAGCACTGAAGAATTGATGCTTTTGAACTGTGGTGTTGGAGAAGATTCTTGAGAGTCCCTTGGACTGCTAGGAGATCCAACCAGTCCATTCTAAAGATCAGTCCTGGGTGTTCATTGGAAAGACTGATGCAGAAGCTGAAACTCCAATACTTTGGCCACCTGATGCAAAGAACTGACTCACTGGAAAAGACCCTGATGCTGGGAAAGACTGAAGGCGGGAGCAGAAGCAGAAGAGGACAACCGAGGATGAGATGGTTGGATGGCATCACTAATTCAACAGACAGGAACTTGGACAAACTCTGGGAGATGGTGAGGGACAAGGAAGCCTGGAGTGCTGCAATCCATGGGGTCGCAAAGAGTCACACATGACCAGACTGCTGAATAATAACAAATAGGCTTATCAGGACTCAGAAGCCAAATGGGATACTTTGCCCAAAATAAAGGAGCTGGAAAGGCCTTGATTAATAATTCCAAGAGCAGAACCTCACAACTTCAATTTCTGGCCAGCAAAGCCCCAGGCAGCTATGGTCTGGCTGGCCTAAGACAAGAACTATCTTCTGGGACCAAGCCATAACATACAGGCCTGTCCACTGGTAACTGGAATGCGAAAGCAGGAGGAACACAGCAGGCATAGGAAATAAAGCTACAGACAGAAAGTGGATCAGGACCAGGGCAAGGGCTACTAGCATCTCTGTGGGAGAAGACTCATCAGCAAACCCAGCATTGGATTTTGCTCCCAATTCTCCATACTGCCAGTTCTCTTGCTAGTAGCTTTTAACCTTGGCTGAGCTTTAGAATTAATCTGGTGAGCTTTGGAAAATTCTGACACCCAGGCTTTAACCCAGACATCTCTGGGGTGGGACACAGTCATCAGCATTTTGTAAAGCTTCCCTGGTAATTTCACTGTGCAGTCAGGGTTGAGAAACGCAGAGTTAAATTTTTCCTTAATGCCTGATTAGCTCTCTCCGCAGATGATGACGAAGTTTTTCACTGCCTGAAGTATTGTTTACACTTACAGTCAGTAATTCACACCAAAAGACTTGAGCTCCACAAAGACAAGATTAATAGGCAAGAATCCAATAATGGCAAAAAAAAAAAATACTCTTATTTTTTTAAAATAGTAATAATAAAACTATCAAACGAAAAGCATACCCTT
This sequence comes from Madoqua kirkii, assembly GCA_006408675.1. Lineage (NCBI taxonomy): Eukaryota > Metazoa > Chordata > Mammalia > Artiodactyla > Bovidae > Madoqua > Madoqua kirkii. The sequence continues at coordinate 25,156 of SJYC01010194.1, read as the reverse complement.
GCAACTTCTTTCTTAGTTAAACCATCATCAACCAGGATGTTGCTAAGCATGATTCTAAAAAAAACCCCAAAATATTGGGTTGGTCAGAAAGCTCATTTGCATTTTTCTGTAAGATGTTACAAACTTTTTAGCCAAATCAATACAATAGGATTATGTCACTCAGAGCCCTCAAAAGCTCCCCAGTGCCTATAACACTTGGAGTCCTTCACAGTCAGCCAAGGACCAACTCTGCAGCATCATCTCCTATTCTTATTTCTACCCAAGCATACAATTTACAGCTAATTTTACTTGCACCATTCCCTGGCCATGATATGTACCCATCTTCCCCTTTCACTTGTCAAAATTCTACTCCTCTTGAGAGCCTCACTAAAAGGCTACCTTCCTCATAAAGCCATTTTACTTCCCCCAGTGGGAATAATCATTCCATCCTCTGTACTGCCCTCCCCTCAAACACACACAACATAGATAATTCTGTCAGGACAGTTCTAGTATAAAGTTTATGTTTACATATGTCATCCCTCTGAAAATATGAGATTTCACTGAGATCAGGAGATGTGCTTCATCCATCCTGGTACCAAGCAGGCCCTTGGGGAGTGCCAAATAAATGAATGAGTGAATGACAAAACGGTAGGTTGAATGAAGGACACATTGTAGTCAGGCACCTGGTCCTCCACTGTTGAGACCTCAGAGAGATGCTCTCCCAGCAAACAGACTGAATTACATGCTCCCAGGAAGGTCGCTTTAAATCTATCAAGTGAAATCATCATTACCCATGTTTTGTGTTAATCCTCTGGGCTCATTAGCATATCAGATAATTAGCAGGCCAGGCGGAGAGCAGGATGTGGGAAGGAAGCATTGCCTCTGATGGGGACTGTCAGCAGAGCGGTGTAGGGTGAGGGACAGGGCCACGGTGCCAAGGGTTCCTGGGGACCATCATGCTTGCCTTCACTGGGTGCCTCTCCCCTCTGAAAGCCCCACCCTGCTCCCCTCCCTTTTATACCCAGAAGCCCTGCCCTCCAGACTCGAAGCAAAAATAGCCTTGGAAATATCCAATTATCCAGAGAAAAGGCTGGGGGAAGGAGAAGGTGAAACTGCCCCTCTGCTCCCTCCTAACAGCTTTTCATGTACTGCCTGGGGAGGCAGAATCGGGGAGTGAATGCATCATCAGGCTGGAGACTTTGGCAGTTCCTTTAATCTCCTGTGCTCCAGTCCTCACACACAATCCGACGAGTAAGAGCCCTCCCCTACCAAGTCACTGGGAGGTGCTTTCAACACCACCTGGCACAGAGTAAGTGCTCAGTAACTGACTAGCTCTAGTCATGTATCCAGGTTAGAATCAGTTGATGTTTTCCAATTGTGGTGTTGGAGAAGACTCTTGAGAGTCCCTTGGACAGCAAGGAGATTAGACTAGTCCATCCTAAAGGAAATCAACACTGAATACTTATTGGAAGGACTGATGCTGAAATTGACGCTCCAGTACTTCAGCCACCTGATGCGAAGAGCTGACTTGTTAGAAAAGACCCTGATGCTGGGAAAGATTGAAGGCAGGAGAACAAAGGGATGGGAGAGAATGAGATGGTTAGATGGCATCACCAACTCAATGGGCATGAATTTGAGCAAACTCTAGGAAATGGTGAAGAACGGGCAAGCTGGTATGCCACAGTCCATGGGATTGCAAGAGTTATACATGACTTAGTGACAGAACAACAGCAACATATTCAAGTAGTTTAATTTAATGGAATCCACATACGAGACTTCCCTTCCTACTCCACCTCCTCTGCTCCCACTGAGGAGGGGTCTGTATGAACTCCTCGGAGACAGGAGCAAGGCAGCATAAGCATTGGGCATGTCCTGGGGAGGCTCCAGGGAAGTGAGGAGATACTAAGAGTCAGACGAATACTCAGGATCCCTAATTTTACGACCTGCCTTATGCCCTGTGGTCAGGGATGTCACAGCCCTATTCTGCCAACCTTAGTTCCTGCCACCTCTATCCCAGGTTTGCCCAGTCTCAGGACCAGGGAGAACCATGTCTGAAAGATCAACATCCCCATCTTGGGACATCAGGAGATCTGAAAAGAGTCTATGGTTACCTTGACTACGGCTGCATGGATCCCTACCAACCTGCCCTCTCCCCTCCCACCCAGTCATTACAGCAGTTATTATATCAATTCTATCCTTTGGAAACTGGTAATTAAAGGACAAGAGTAAGCATTTATTCTGCCTTCATAGGAAGAACTCTGGTTGATCCCCAGCTGATGAGGGAAAGCTCTTCTTTACAAAAGAATGTCAGCCAATAAATGTAGAAAGAATTGAGAAATCACAATTTTGCAAACTCTAATGAAGCTGTTAATCAGGTTCAAACATGAGGGTAAATACAATATTAATAGGGTATCAGAGTACGATCCCACAGATGATGGCAGATGATTTGATGATGGGAAGAGATGCAAGGGAGAGACCTAGCAGTTGCTACCTTAACCAAGGGACCAAAACCAGCATCTCTAAGAATGGGACCATCACAGAGTAAGCGCCTCCTCTATGATGCAGTACAAAGTACACAGCTTCATCCATGGAGTTCTCTGCCAAAAACATTAACCTCAAACCTCATCAACTCCTTAAACCCAATGCTGAGTTTATAAGGAATACAGAGAAGGGAGGAGTAGGTTAAGTGAAACCACAAGGAACTAATCAGATAGATTCATAATACAAGATTACTGTATGGGACCGCTTTGTTTGGATTTGTTTTCTTCCAAAAGTCAATACTAGAGGAAGTGTGAATAGGAGTATTATTCATAATCACCAAAAAAAAAAAAAAAAGGAAACCACTCAAAGGATGAAAAGATAAATAAAATGTGACATATCCATATAATGAAACATTTGGGGGATTAAAAGGAAATGAAGTATAGGCTACAACACGGATGGACCCTGAAAACATTATGCTACACAAAAGAAGTCTGTCACAACAGAAATATGACATAGTAGGTGATTGCATTAGTATGAAATATCCAAAATGGACAAATCTATAGAGACAGAGAGTAGAGAAGTGAGGAACTAGACTGATAGAGTTTGGTGGGAGGGAAGATAACAGCTAATGGATCCAGTTTCTTTCAGGGGCAATGAAAATGTTCTAAAATTCATGATTCTGTGGATGTACTAAATCTACCAAATTTTATACTTTATATGGGTTAATTATATGAAATAAGAATTACATCTCAATAAAACTGTTAAAAAAAAACTGCATAGGTATATTATGTTATATTGGGAGGAGCATTGATTAAAGAAACAGAATAATAATATGCAATACCTGAATCTTGATTGCCTTTTCAGTGGAGCCTGAATTTTTAAAGTTAACAAGCTGTACAAATGTTTTGAGGAAACTGAGGAAATCTGAATAAGAATGGAAGGCAGCCTGGTAGCACCAGGGCACGTAGAAGGGGGGCATTGGGGAGAGGCAGAAAGTCAGCCCAGCGGGGACTGGGCCCTTGTGTGGAGACATCCAAGCAGATTAGCAGTCTGGAGGAATATGAAAATAGTCTCCATTCAACAGAGCAGAGCAAATAAATAAGATCATGGGAGGCAGATTTCTTCCCTGCAGGAAAAAAACGAAAGATCACTATGGAAAGGGCAAAAACTTAGAATGAATTCTTGGTGTTAGATTAAAACTGGAAGCATCTATGTGAACTGCTGGTTCAATATAGATGCAAATATACATGTAAATTTCCTAGTTTTGTCCACTGGGAGGGCCCAGAGCAGTGACAATCTAGTAGTAATGAGCATACCCAGCACCCAGATCTTGGTTCTGAATACCATTTCCCACTAAAAGATAACAGGATTCACTGGAAAAGTAGCTAGTTATAGGACTGAGGGAGGAAAAATAAACGAGCCCTCTTGTTGAACCAGAAATTTTAAACATGTGCAAGGGATCCAGGGAAATGTCAAAAAGGAAACAGATATCAGCTTGAAAGGGTTTCCAAATATGGGAGACTTTGAGTTTCAAAATAATGATATTAACAGATGAGAACCCATTGAATAAAACAGAAATTGGGGCCTCTACTGAAATAAAATAAATGAATTAGAAAGGGAAACTAGAAAGCTCTTCTATATTTTAGAAAGCCAACTAATAAATGTAGATGGAAAGATGGAATTAGAAAATCACCATTTGGCAAGCATCATTGTAATAATTCAGGCAAGAAAAATCGATGGATGATAAAACTAGAGGGCGAAAGAGGGAGGAGAAATGGGGTTTTACATAGTCTCAGAGCTTCTCCCTGGAAGACACCACGTTAATCAAGTGCTAAAAGTTAACACTTAAGTATTGGGACAAATAAGTTATCATGTGCCTCCAGATAGAACGCAGTGAGAATTTTGCCCCTATCCTGTGAAATTCGGTGATCTTACATCATAGCTTAGTGGGTAAAGAATCTGCCTGAAAGGCAGGAGACTAGGGTTCGATTCCTGTGTCGGGAAGTTCCCTTGGAGAAGAGAATGGCAACCCCCTCCAGTATTCTTGCCTGGAGAATCCCATGGACAGAGGAGCCTGGTGGGCTACAGACCATGGGGTGGCAAGAGTCGGACACGACATAGTGACTAAACCACTCACCTGTGAAATTCAGCCCCAAACTCATTACCTGGATTTAATTAAGAGAGAACATCAGACAAACCCAAACTGAAAATCATTTGGCAAAATGACTAGCCTTTTTTTTTTTTTTAAGTCAAGGTCATGAAGGTCAGGAAGAAACTGAGAAACAGTTTCAGAACAAAGGAGACTCAGAAGATCTGACAACCGAAAGCCTCCGAGGAGGGATCCTTTGGCCAAAGAGGACATCTCTAGGACCACCGGAAAAGGATACACAGGAATCCTTTGCATTAGTCTCATATATAAATATATACATTTTAAGTTGTCTTGAAGGGCAAAAAAGAAAAAAATTACACATATGATCTCCTCTTGGAAGATTTTTAGAGCCTACCCTGTGTTGCCTTGTGTAAACTTTGGTTGTTTTCATGGAATCTGTTTACTGTCCCCCTCCAGGCTATGACCCCATGGACTGTAGCCTGACAGGCACCTCTGTCCATGGAATTCTTCAGGCAAGAATACTGGAGCAGGTTGCCATTTTCGTCCCCAATGTGAATTTTATAGTAGAAGTTTAGTCGCTAAGTTGTGTCTGACTCTTGCGACCCCACAGACTGTAGCCTGCCAGCTTCCTCTGTCCATGGATTTCTCCAGACAAGAATACTGGAGTGGTTGCCATTTGCTTCTCCAGAACCAAGCCTCATGCATTTCCATTTCTTTAGAGCTTACCCCAGAGCATAGGAAGCTCTCAGTCGATATTGGTTGAACCAGTGCCCTGGGTAGCTCACAACCCGTGAGACTGGCTAGTGTATCTCTGGACATAATGCAGCTGTGCGTGTACAGTAGCTCAGTCATGTCCAACTCTTCATGACCCTATGGACTGCAGCCCTCCAGACTCCTCTGTCCATGGAATTTTCCAGGCAAGAATACAGGAGTGGGTTGCCACTTCCTACTGCAGGGAAATCTCTGGGACCCAGGAATCGAACCCAAGTCTCTTGTGTCTACTGCGCTGGCAGGTGGATTCTTTATCACTGTGCCACCTGGGAAACTCCCCCTGGGCATACTGACTGTTGGTAAATTCCTCCAGATATGAAGCTGGAATACGCCTCTCTGCAAACCCAGAGCATGTCTTCCCTACAGCAATGAGCTATGTTTTGTGGAACAGTGTCCTGTTTCCCAGGGGCACACTTCCTGAGACCATAGACTCCAAGGAGCTGCCTTCTTGCCTCATTGCTTTGCAGGAAAACAACGGTCCCTGTTTGTTTAATCCCAGTCCATTGTGGCAGCCTTGACTGCACAGAGCTCACTTGTGATTCATGTGAATGTCACTTGAGCTCCCAGAGGTTTGCAGCCATAATTCAACATTTGTTAATAGCCACTTAGAATGTCCCTGAAATAGCTAACAGGCCCAGGGGATAAAAGGTGTTCTGCTAAGAAATCATTCTAGGAAGACAGAAGCAGCCTTAGCCCCAACTTTAGAAAACACTGTTATTTCCAGTTCATGGAGATGTTTCTCTCTCATTGGCCACCTTCTCACACTCTTAGAGGGGTGGACATCTCTCAGGGCCATCAAGGAGAAAGCAGGACTAAAGTTCCCTACACCATCATGGTGGACATGCTAAAACATCTAACCGATACAGCTCCCGCTCCAGAGAAAGGTCCCTCTACCATCATAGCCAATGGAAGAGGAGAATACAAGAGAGAATCCAGTCCAGACAACCTCAGGAGAAAGCCGCCAGCTCAAAAAACAGATATGAGGGAATATAAAAATGTTATACTGAATTAGAAGCCAAAAAAGTGGTGAATAGATGGAGATGTAAAGACGGAGGAGGGTGAGACCCAATTCACAGTGGGGCTCTATCATGTGCATAGTTTACAAGTTACTTAATTTTCCCCAGATTGGATTGAATATCTTACCCAAGGTCATCAAACTGATACAGTAAGTCCCCTACATACGAACGAGTTCTGTTCCAAGAGCACGTTTGTAAATCAAACTTGTTTGTAAGTCCAACAAAATTAGCCTAGGTACCCAACTAACCTTGGAGGAGGGCATGGCAACCCACTCCAGTATACTTGCCTGGAGAATCCCCAAGGACAGAGGAGCCTGGAGGGCTAACGTTTGTGGGGTCACAAAGAGGTGGGTGCAACTGAGCAGCTAAGCACAGTTCACCCAACTAACACAGTTGCCTACTGTACTAAGTTTATAATACGTTCACATCTTTGTAGTTCAGAACTCGAAATTTCTTATGTAAAAGATTTACTGTCTATGATTATAAAATTTCAGTCCAGACCACCTCACTCCACAGCCCCAGCTCTCAACCCCTGGGCTATCCTACCGCCTGCAACTCTGTCCAGAGCGCAGGCGGACTGAACCTTCAAATTCAAGTCACGGATTCAGAGGCGGAAGCTCTCAATGCAAAGCTCTCGCCACCTGGCTCCTTTAACATATCTGTTTCTCATAAAGTTATCATTTTGCCAGCTGTTGCTGTTGTTCGGTCTCAAGTCAGGTCTGACTCTTTGCAACCCCATGGATCTCAGCCCGCCAGGGCTCCATGTCCCTCACCATCTCCTGGAGTTTGCCCAAGTTCATGTCCATTGAGTCGGTGATGCCATCCAACCTTTTCAAATGCCAGAGTCGAATTTAAAATGGGGAAGTGGAGGCAGAAAGAGCCAGCAAGGCAGAATCCCATGCACATCTGAAAATTGATGCTCATGTCCTAATGTCAGAGCCCAGAGCCCCCTAGTTAGCAATCTGAGAGGGACAGCAAGTGTCAGCCTGGCAAGAAAAGACTTCTCCACCTTCTCCACTTTCCTAAAGAGAGTGACATGGAATTACTAGGTCTGTCCACCTGTACACTCCTGAGCCGACAGACCAGGGAGGCAAAAATAAAGGATCTGGTGCAGATTTGCAGAGCTGGGAGATCAAGGAGACCACAGGCATGTGTCTAGCTCTTAGGGGTGCCATGCTTCTGGCAGGCAGAAATTACGGCAGCAGGATCCAAAGCCCACTTTCCCCGAAAAGGGAAAACTGATTTCACAGAGTTGATGCTCGGCGCCCTGGCTGTGCAACCAGTGAAACCAGCTGCCCCAAGATGCATGACATTAGCCCAGAATCCACCTGCATGGTCATCAACCAAGAAGGTCTAGGGGGAGTCCCCTCTCAGAACCAGTCCTTTGACTGCACCCGTGCTCCTCTTCCTCCTCTCAGTCTGGAACTGGAGCTGGAAGGTCTTGTTCCAGAAAGTTGGAATATCCTCCTGCAGCACAAAACCGTCCTCTGGTGCAAACTATTATCTGTAGGATGGATACGCAAGGTCCTACAGTGTAGCACGAGAAACCATATTCAAAATACTATGATGCAAACTGGGGCTCTGGAGGGGTGGGGAAGGGTAGGAGGTTCAAGAGGGAGGGGACATACGTACACCTACGGCTGATTCCTGCAGGTGCACGGCAGAAATCAAACCAATATTGTAAAGCCATTATCCTTCAGTGTAAAACAAACCTAATGGAGAAGGAAATGGCAATGCACTCCAGGATTCTTGCCTGGAATATTTCACGAACAGAGGAGCCTGGCGGCCACAGTCCATGGGATCGCAGAGAGTCAGACACGACTGAGTGGCTGAGCACAGCATGACTCTACACACGCGTTTATGTCATTAAATACACCCCACAGTGATCTGGGACTTAATGGGCTCCCTAGGTAAAAAAATTTTTCCTAAAGGTGACAGCTGGCTTTTTCATCTATGTATCTTCAGCATCTAGCTCAGCGTCTAGCATGTAACAGGCATTCAGTTTTTTTTAATGAAAATAAATACACAAAATTTTTAAATCCTATGATAAGCCATAATGGAAAAAATATGAAAAAGAATATATGTGTATATATGTGTGTGTGTGTATATATATATATAGATGTATGTGTGTGTATGCTGCTGCTGCTGCTGCTAAGTTGCTTCAGTCTTGTCCGACTCTGTGCAACCCCATAGATGGCAGCCCACCAGGCTCCCCTGTCCCTGGGATTCTCCAGGCAAGAACACTGGAGTGGGTTGCCATTTCCTCTCCAATGCATAAAAGTGAAAAGTGAAAGTGAAGTCACTGAGTCGTGTCCAACTCTCAGCGACCCCATGGACTGCAGCCTACCAGGCTCCTCCGTCCATGGGATTTCCAGGCAAGAGTACTGGAGTGGGGTGCCACTGCCTTCTCCAATGTGTGTGTGTGTGTGTATATATATACATATGTATGAAAAGTAAATCACTGTGCTGTACAGCACAACATTGTAAATCAACTATACTTCAATAAAATAAAATAAAAAGAAACCCTCATTTGCCTTCAGTCATAGAGAGCTGGGCTGCCTTTGGCTCTTCTCTCAGTTTACCTGCACAAAGGAGAGGGATGCAGGCAAGAGATGGGAGGCTACATGGACAGCTGCACCCCCCCAGCACTCTCCTGCTCTCATTCAACCCTGGGAGCTGCCAGGCTCCTGGTTCCCCGAGCAAGATGAGAGAGTCATGGAGGAGACTTCAGTGTAAACTTCAAGTCTTTTGAGCTGAAGACTCACAGATGAATAGCCTGACTTCACTCACCCCAGCACAAACAAGATCGATGTCCTCACAGAGAATCCCCAACGGGAATCAGAAGGCAGAAACTCTGATCCTCAAAGGTGCTACCCTCTTGCTGAGTGACCCGCGTCTGTCACTCAGCCTCTCTGAGCCTCACGTGTTCCTCTCTGAAACAGACGCACTGTTAGCTTTTCTGCTTTCAGAGTTGCTGCAAGGACCAAACAGCATCTTAGGAAGCCTGGAGGACCTGGAGCCAGAGTACCTGGTTCAAATACTACTTCCACCAATTCTTAGCTAAGCGACTTGAGGCTTGTCATTTAACCTTCCTAAGCCTCAAATTTTTTCCCTACCAAAAAAAAGAAAAGAGTTGCAAATAGAGATTGAATCCCAGGAAAAGAACAGGATTTGAGATGTAGCATGCACTCAGGAAACATTAGTGATTATTAACAGGTTTTGTAAGCCACATAGTTTTGATCAAATGGAAGGAATTCTATTTTTGACATATTCTGGGTGTCTCTAGTAGCTTAGAGCAGGATCTGGGTGCCTGGCTTGTTCACAGCCTCAGCCCCATACTCTTGGAATTTGCAAATATCAATGTGGTTTCCACTCCCCACCAAAAAAAAAAAAAACCCTCGCTGTCAGATCTCCTGTCAGTAAGTTTTATCTCCACCTCATCTTAGTAATAATGAAAGTAATAGCAGCAACAAAATATTGACACTCTACATTTGGCCAGAAGCTCAAAGCTTTGCTTCTGTTATTTCATTCATGCAGCACACCATCCTATATAGTAAGTACCAGTATAACTATTATTTAATACATGAGGAAACAGACATAATTTGCACAAGGTCATTACTAAGATTCATTTTTTTTTAAGTCAGAGAACAGTTCACTTCTGACACCAAGCAGGTGGGTTTTCCCCTCATTCCAAGCAATTCTGACCCTAACTACCCAGAGTTAGGGCAAACCCCAAAGATTAAAGGTTCAGACCCATAAGACGGTCCCCAGTTCAGATGCCAGTCTCCAAGACACCTGTACTTCATACGAGCTGACTATAATCAGGGTTCCCGTGACCCACTCCTCGAGTTTGATAATTTGCTAGAATGGCCTCCAGTAGTCAGGAAAACTTCTCTTACTCTCCTGGTTTATTTTAGAGAACACAACTCCAGGACAGACAGAACCTTAGGACAGGGGATAGCATAAGGGGAACTGAGCTTCCACCCTTTCCCTGGGAATGCCAACCCCCACAGCACCGCCAGGTGTTCACCAGCCCAGAAGTTCTCTGACCCCCTTCATTCAGAGGTTCTTATGGAGAGGTCCCATTACATAGGCGGGACAGATTAAATCATTGGCCACTGGTGATTAGCTCAATTTCCAACCTTCTAATCACATGACTGATGGAAACCCAGACCCCATCCTGAAGCCATCCAGGTGGCCAGCAAGATTTACTTCTTTAGCATAAGCTCAGGTCTGGTTGAAACACCTTATTAGGAATAACAAAAGGGACTTCTCTAGCAGTCGGGTGGTTAAGACTTCAGCCTCTAATATAGAGAGTGAGGGTTGAATCCCTGGTCAAAGAGCTAAAATCACACGCACCTCTCGGCCAAAAATCCAAAACATAAAACAGAAGCAATATTGTACAAACTGAATAAAGGCTTTAAAACAATTTTTTAAAAAAATACTCCTCTCACCCAACCCCTCCAGATATTCCAAAGGTTTTCAATCTCTTGTATCAGGAACCAGCAAATGAAGACCAAATATGCCTTTCTTATAAATCAAAATATCATAGCTAGGCAAGCCTGGAGCCCACACTTATCAGGCACCGAAATCCACAGTTGGCTAAAAAATCTCATTCTATAATTACCTCTGGTGCCAGTATCCCTACATCCTCCCCACACTTGCCATAACACCCTGGTACTCCCGGGCAGGGCATTCTCCCAGCCAGGTTAGCCTTCCGAGCCTCTATAACTGGGGCTATCCTAACCCCACTCATTCTAGAGGTACCTTTTGTAAATAATTTTCTTTATTTTTTTTTTTAATTTTTGGCTGTGCTGGGTCTTTACTGCTGTGTGGGCTTTTCTCTAGCTGCAGGAGCAGAGAAGGCTTCCCGGTGTGGTGGCCTCTCTTGTCATGGGGTAGAGTCTCCAGAGCTCACAGGCTTCAGTAATTGCAGCACACGAGCTCAGTACTGCTGCCGGGCTCTAGAGCACAGGCTGAATAGTTATGAGGGGCGGGCTTAGTTGTTCCTTGGCATGTGGGATCTTCCCAGACTAGGAATCAAACCCACGTCTCCTGCCTTGGCAGGTGGATTCTTTACCAGTGAGTCTCCAGGGACACCCTAGAGTAACCTTTAACTCAAGTACCTCTTTGTCTCTCCTGCCCCCAGCAGAAACCAGGCCAGGCCCAAACACATCCAAGATCTGCTTTCTGAGACTGGCACTGGTGCTCAGAATTTACGATGAATTGTCCTGGGAACTACTCGTCCAGAAGCCGCACACTCCTTTGGGGAGGCCAGATCATTTACCAGCCACTCCAAGCCCTAGGGACCACGATCCACACACGTCCTCCTCTCTCTCTGGATGAACTGAGCCTCTTCTGTCTCCAAGAATTTTCTGGCAGCAGCATCCTTATTCCTCACTCTTGAAACTCTCAGCCTCAAAGCTGCACGGTATTGGGTGTAGCAAGCTACATGTGCTGGCTTGCCTCTATTATCGATTCCTCTCAAAGCCATCTGTCAGTGGCCCTCGCCTCTGACCCCAGATATCTGTACCGAAGGAAATAAATCAAAGATGCTCGGAGCTGAAAGTAACTGTAGAGGTCATTACATCCAACTCTTTACGTGACATTGATCCACCTCTACAGCATCGCCAGTGAGCGATTGTGTGGCCTCAGCTAGAATGACAGGTGGTCCCAGGATGGCGCCTTCCAAGGCGCTGAAACCACCTCTGTGAATGACTTCCCACCCGTGGGTACCAGCACTGCCTTCTGGCCTCTCAAAGAGAAAAACCTCATCTCTTTTCCCTAGGAGGACCTTCTGAGTGCATGAAGATGGCAATCCCCTGGCCTTGGGTCACTTGCTTCCCTTTTCAGGCTAAACAGTTCTCAGTTCTTCTCTGCGCTCCTCATCACTCATGGTTTCTGTGACATATGAGGAGCATCACCCCTGGTCAGCCATACATTTCTCACTGCCTCCTACTTTATGGATGAGCCTGAGCCACTGCCAGCATCAAAGGCAGCCGCCTCCTCCCTGTGGCCTAAAGCCAGACTGAGGCCCGTCCAGTGAAGGCTGGGAGGAGGGCAAGAGAGGGACACTCTCAGAGACAGCGGAACTGGGAAAGGACAAGAAGGTGAGTGTTGGTAAAGGTGAGAGCTAGAGTGTGAGCAGCGTGAGGTGGGGGCGGCGGCGGGTGGGGACCAGGGGTATGCGGGAGCTGCAAGAACAGGGATAGCTCAGTCCTTAGGGCACAGACAACTTTGGGAAGGGCTCTCCTTGGACAAAAAGTTCCAAAGAGGAATAAACAGCTGAGCCTAGAATAATGAATCCCAATCAGAGAGATGTTCATTTGAGTTATGAAAAGTCTCCCTTGGAAACTGTTACAGACCCAGAGAAGGACACATCTAGAGAGACTGGGGCTTATAAGACTTTTATTTATTTATTTTTTACTTTACAGTATTGTATTGGTTTTGCCATACTTCAACATGAATCCGTCATGGGTTGAAATCGGTATTTCCTTTGCTCCAAGCCAGATACAGGTTCACGTGCCTAAGTGGTTCTCCATTTTGTCAAATAGATGGAGAAGCAAAAACGAATCAATACATAGGTTGGGTTCCCTAGCAGAGCCTGAGACAGGGTTCCTCATCCAGGTAATTTATTGAAATGAAAGTGAAGTGAAGTCGCTCAGTCATGCTCGACTCTTTGTGGGTCGACCCCATGGACTGTAGCCTACCAGGCTCCTTGGTCTATGGAATTTTCCAGGCAAGAGTACTGGAGTGGGTTGTCCTTTCCTTCCCCAGGGGAATCTTCCCAACCTGGGAATCGAACCTGGGTCTCCCGCATTGCGGGTAAACGCTTTAGCATCTGAGCCACCAGGGAAGACAACTTATTGAAGGGACGATGAACTCAGGAAAAGCCTAGAAGGGAGGGAGGCACGCAGGATAGGGAAGGAAGAAGACGTAAGCAAAGTGGTGTTTTGGGGAGACGCAGAGCTCAGCCTGACCCCGTGGAAAGCTCAGGAGTGTGAAAAACTGCACTCTCTAATTTCTGGGGTCTTGTGACGCCCGGCATTGTGAGCACCTAGGTCAGTCCGTTGCTGCCCGCTGGCTGCCCCCAGGTGGGGCGGGGGAGGTGTATAACTTCTCAGCTATCTCCTAGACAGGCTCTGCCAGTTGTCTAAGGACCACGGGAGTCCTTCTGGTATCAGGGCAGATAGGAGCCATTGTCAGGAGCTGTAGCCCCAGCAGCAGGAGGGAGGGTCTGGATGGAGCACCTTACAGCGTCTTTCACAAACGCCCTTGCTAACTTGAACATAGACCCCTGCTCACAACTCTAGGACCAGCGTGATGGGGACTTTAGGTAGACTGGTCAACTGCAACCTCACACAGGGCTGGTGGGCAGTTCTGACTGACAGGTCTGGTGCCTCCCTGTTTCTGCTACACCCACACAGGGTATCAGGGTATCTTTCCTTCCGCTGTACAACTCTATCTACATAACACAAATAAATAGATAAGCATATCTGGTTACTGAATAACATCCACTCTTGCCTCCAAACATAAAACTGTAGTTTCAACGAACAAATGTGAGATCAGAAAATAAACGTTGATTGTGTTCTACTATATTAGGGTTCTACAAATCGGCACGTCCTTGGGAATCACCTAGTTTAGCCTGCTCATCTTACAAGTAAAGAAACTGAGGCCCAGAGAAGCTAATTACCTTGCCCAAGGTTGGGTCACTCCATCAACAGAAGTCAATAAACGTGGGCAGATACGTTCCTTCTGCGCATCAGGCTTTATTTCTCCTGAATACAGATTTCCTTGGCCAGTGAGGTAATCGATAGGGAATGGACCTGAGTCATGAGAAAATAAGTGCCAGGAGATGGAGGCATGCGTTCACAACCAAAGGATGACCCTCTGCAGAATGTTCTTCTTAACTAAAGCCCATCCTGACAAATAAGCTCCTGTCCCAGGCTTCTGGTAACCACTAAGCCCTATCTGTACAGACTGGCTTGAAGTCCATTGCAGGGGATTATGATACATGGAATTTCAAATTTGCAGAGGTGATGAAGGCCATCAGTTTCAGGTTACAATAGCTCATGGGTTAAATAGCCCTGCTGGTCAAGTTCGATATGGTCCCTTGCTCCATCAAATATAAACACTCCGACACAAAAAGAGACAGCTTACAGCACACTTTCAGATATCTCTAGACCCAGGTGACATATTTTTGTTCTGCTGGAGAAAATGGGATTACTTGGTTCTTTGAAATATGAACTGCTCTACGGGAACAATGCCTCTGACAACAAGTTTGGTGCTAAAAGCTACCAATTCAAAAATAAAAAATTAAAAATAAAAAAGCTACCAATTCAGTTGTGGGGGACTTTTTACATGGCATCCCATTTCAGCTCTTACTCTAGAAATTGGTAGCAAACTAGGTTTCAGAAACTTTATAGAAAATTGTCTAGAGTTCCTCTCATCATTAGGGGAAAGACTTGCTGTAGAAAGGGAAAGGGAGCCACTGGAGCAAGGGGGAAAGACTCCATTTCCAATTCAGTAAACTCTTGGGTAGCTTCTTCTGTCAGCAATTCTGGAGGTCTAAGAGCTCCCAGGGACAAAAGTGGCAACACAGAGCAACTAGGTACCAGCCCAGTGGCCTGATGCAGCCTTAGCCTTTCTGGGCAGGCAGATGGTTTGGATTATTATAACATTCACTCCTAGTTAGTATCCCAGCTCTTCAACACATCAGAGAGAAGTCAACACATCCCTGAAAGCTTAACTGCCAGAAAGACAGGACCTAACACTGCAAACTAGAAGATCCCCACCAGAGGCTGGCACCATGGAAAACCACCCACTCAGCTGGGCAGAGGTTGCCTCTGCAAGAGCATGGTAGATATGCACAAGACTTCCAAGCAACTTTAGGAATAAGAGCTATCATTTACTTTGCATCCAATGCAATGTATATGCGTGCATGCTAAGTCTCTTCAGTGGTGAGCGACCGTGTGGACTGCAGCCCTCCAGGCTCCTCTGTCCATGGGGCTCTCCAGGCAAGAATACTGGAGTGGGTTGCCATTCCCTTCTCCAGGGGATCTTCCCGACCCAGGGATCAAACCTACGTCTTTTACATCTCCCGCATTGGCAGGCGGCTTCTTTACCACTAGCACCACCTGGGAAGCCCAATACAATGCATACCACTTTGATATAGAGTCTAGAAACTTCCCAGGTTAGGGTAAGTCAGGGTCTATATACTGTGCTGAGGCAGGCAGGCAAGGAGAATCTCGTGGTCTTCACAGTCCATGTCCTCATGGTCATGAGGAGGGTCTCATCCAGGAACGAGATTAAGCCTCAGTCAGAAGATCCAGTTGGGGTTCAATGAACACATCTCTGGTTCAATCCAGCAAACATTCAACACACAGGCCCTAGACAGCTTCCGGTAAATGCACAGCTGGGCTGTCAATAAAGGGCCATCAGAAAAGAGTAACTTGGACTAACCCTGGGGGCTCCGTGGAGAAGAATCTGCCTGCCAACACAGGAGACACAGATTCGAACTCTGACCCAGGAAGATTCCACATTTTCCGGAGCAACTAAGCCTGTGTGCCTTAACTACCGAAAGCCACGTGCCTAGAGCCACTCGCTACAGCTAGAGAGTAGCCCCGGTCACCGCAACTACAGGAAAGCCCACACAGCAACAAGAACCCAGTACAGCCGAAAATAATAAACAAATAAAATTATTTTTAAAAAAGAGCAACTTCTATTCAGTTGTGAACCCAAAACCCAAGGAAGCTGAGTTAAGAGAGGCTGGTACCTCTTTCTCTCACAAATTATCCCTGGATGCTCCTGGCAAATAAGACAAAATCTATCCCACCAAAGCGGTATTGCTCAGACCCATGGAGACCCATCTGTAGATTTTACTTTTACACTAAATGGACCTTTGAAGGAATTTCTAACCCTCTAGATACTACCCAGGGGACCCAGGGAGAAGAATGCAAGCAGACACGGGCTGAGGGTGTACTGCATGCCAGACCAGGCATTAGATGTACAGACGTGTGAACCCAGGCATGACCAAATGAAGTTACTCCCAAACACCAAAATAATACATGCTGTTATATCTAAGATGCTATTATGGACAAGGTTTTCTTCTTTATTCTTTCCCACACTTCCCAAGTTTTCTCCAATGAGCATGGATTGTTTCTGTAATCAAAAAGTGTTTTATTAAAATAATAACAACAAGGAGACAAGTCATCTCAATGCAGAAGGAATCCCAGGTACCTACACTGTAAAGGGAAGCCCCAAATGGCCATTTTTCAGTTGACATCAGAGTCACCTTACATTTGAAAAGCTGCAAACCCGCTTCACATACTCTAATGACACATTGGAAGAGCTTTCCATCGGATAAGCAGTTCTAAGTCCCGAAAATATAAAATTAGGGGAAAAAAAAATCATGTCTTACAGGAAGGAGAGACTGAAATGGACAATGTATAAAAATTATCAGTGGTTAAAGAATGCAAGTATTAAATTAAATCTTCTCCAAGGTCCCTTTCAGCCTAAACACTTCATGATTCTAATGCAAGGGGACACATGCATAATGACTGTTCTATCAGAGGAGTATGCCAAAGGCTGTCTAGAAGACAAGGGAGGAAGAGATTAATTTAGATTATGATATGGGGATGGGGTTGGCAGTGGTTTCAGAGAGAAGGCCACAGAGATATTAGAGCTGGGTTTTAAAGGATGAGTAGGATTTAAACAAATAGACATAGAGAGAGGTGAAAGATGTAAAGAAGTAAGACAGGTCCATGAGCAAAGGATGTGGGATCGATTCAGAAACAGCAAGGAACTAAAAAAAAATAAAAAAACACACAGCTTTCCTGGGTATTTACTGTGGGCAGGCCCTGTATTCAGCATGACAGATGCAGAGAAAGTGTTTGATGAGACAAGATTCCTGCTTTCAACAAGCCCCCCAATCCAGAGGGGTAAGAAATGGGCCATAAGCTCTCTGATGGCAAAGATCTGGTCTAGCACCATCCCTGCTACATGGGAGGTGCTCCGTTTGATTAACAAAGGAATGGATGTGCGAGACAGTCACAGGACACGCTGGATAGAGACGCCTGTCTGGTACCCAAGCCACTCGACTCCTATCAGGAGCTTGTGCTTCCTGGGCTAAGGTTAGTGGCATGAGCTAGACATGGAAGCCAAGCTGGTGGGTAAGGGGGGTGTTCAGGTAGCAGAACTGATACGGACATACTGTGAAAAGGGAACGCTTGACACATCATGAGAGTGAAGAATCCCACAAACACAGCCGTTGCCCATGATCTAAAGCTGTTAGTGAGTCACAGTGTGGAAGAGTGGGCAGGGCCCTGGCCTGGAGTCAGGAGAGCCAGCATCCAGCCAAGGCTCAGGCAACACTCCCGTGGGATGCTGAACAAAGCAAGGGGCCTGCTCTTGTACCAAGCATCTGCTCCACACTAGCTCTCGGCATCCTTGGCCTCCCTAGATCAGTGCAACGACTCTGAGTGGCAGGTATTATTGTTTTTAATTAGAGATGGAGAGAGTATAGTTAAGAAATTTGCCTTAGACAAATTACGGATTATACAGGGAAGAGGGGGTATGGTTGGAATTGAACTCAGATCTCTCCCCAAAGGCCCCATTCTTCACACACCTGCTCCTCTTGTGATAAGGAGTAATAAGATTAACTATGGACCCACCGACCTGGGGCAAGAATTCCAAATATATGAGCTTGCTAAACCCTTCCCAACCCATCTCTCTAAGGCCATGTGATGTGGATGACTAAGAGTCATAGATGCCCCTAACAAGATGCCATGAAGAGTGGGCCATCCTTCTTTCAGTACAAAAAGAAAGAAATGCCTTTCCTAAGAAATGTCAGGTTTAAAGTACACGCACATATGCACACATAAACACACACACAATGGGAATCAGGTTAAACATGCAAACTGGGGGGTCATTTGCATTCCTGAACTTGGAGGCAGATGAACCCCAATGTGATAAGCAGAAAAAAGATGTGAAACCGTCACGTGCTAGTTACAAGCAGTGGGATTGCCACCTGTCAGCAACAGTTAGCTGCTGAATCCAGCTGTGACCTCCGCTCTAAGAAACCCCATCCCTGCGATGCTAGGCTTTCACCCAGGGCCCCCTACAGAGAAAGTAGCAACCTCCTCGCTACCGTGACAGTATTATTTCTCAACTGACTCTTCTGGTGGGCTGCAAACAGGGCAAGCAGCCTGGACAATAAAAACCTTCCTACTTATCTTGATAATAACCCTGCCTTACATCCGTATCGTTGTCACAATACACAAAAGGACCATCATATGTGCCGTCTCACAGGCTTCGTGCTCCTCTGTGAGTTACAAAGTCACGGGTTACAATCAGATGTTCCATGAGCAAGTCAGTGCCAAGAAGGGTACAAAACCCAACCTAGGGAATAAGCGTAAGTAATGATGGAGCTGGGATTCAAACTTAAGTCTTCCTAATTCTAATCTTAACTTCAACTCATCCAGTCATGACCAGACAAACACCCCCACAGCAAGCCCTCTCACTCTTTCCTTCCCCACTAGGTCAGCTGGGCAGGCTCTGCCAAGTAGATACTGTTGAATCAAAATGCTCCTTTTTTTTCCCAGGAAGGAAAAGTATGTACCCATCTGAAGTCAGATGGTCCTGCTGCTGCTGCTGCTGCTAAGTCACTTCAGTTGTGTCCGACTCTGTGCAACCCCATAGACAGCAGCCCAAGCTGCTGAATCCAGCTGTGACCTCCGCTCTAAGAAACCCCATCCCTGCGATGCTAGGCTTTCACCCAGGGCCCCCTACAGAGAAAGTAGCAACCTCCTCGCTACCGTGACAGTATTATTTCTCAACTGACTCTTCTGGTGGGCTGCAAACAGGGCAAGCAGCCTGGACAATAAAAACCTTCCTACTTATCTTGATAATAACCCTGCCTTACATCCGTATCGTTGTCACAATACACAAAAGGACCATCATATGTGCCGTCTCACAGGCTTCGTGCTCCTCTGTGAGTTACAAAGTCACGGGTTACAATCAGATGTTCCATGAGCAAGTCAGTGCCAAGAAGGGTACAAAACCCAACCTAGGGAATAAGCGTAAGTAATGATGGAGCTGGGATTCAAACTTAAGTCTTCCTAATTCTAATCTTAACTTCAACTCATCCAGTCATGACCAGACAAACACCCCCACAGCAAGCCCTCTCACTCTTTCCTTCCCCACTAGGTCAGCTGGGCAGGCTCTGCCAAGTAGATACTGTTGAATCAAAATGCTCCTTTTTTTTCCCAGGAAGGAAAAGTATGTACCCATCTGAAGTCAGATGGTCCTGCTGCTGCTGCTGCTGCTAAGTCACTTCAGTTGTGTCCGACTCTGTGCAACCCCATAGACAGCAGCCCACCAGGCTCCCTCGTTCCTGGGATTCTCCAGGCAAGAACACTGGAGTGGGTTGCCATTTCCTTCTTCAATGCATGAAAGTGAAAAGTGAAAGTGAAGTCGCTCACGTCCAACTCTTAGCGACCCCATGGACTGCAGCCTACCAGGCTCCTCTGTCCATGGGAGTTTCCAGGCAAGAGTCCTGGAGTGGGGTGCCGTTGCCTTCTCCACAGATGGTCCTAGGTGAGGGCTAAGAATGTACCCGCCCGAGCATGGAGCACACCTGTTTACATGGCAATCAGAGTCCCACACACGGCTTCTGGGACTTTCAACCTCTGCTGACAGGCTTTCGCTCTGCTCAAATCATGGCTCATTTGCTAATTAAAGGGTATTATGCACTTCATTGCTCACCAGCTAAGAACTTGGAATAAGGAAGCGTCTGCAAAAGCCTTAGCCCTGGAGATGGTACTGGGTGCACTTTACAGAAAAGGGGTGCACCAGAGGAGTCTGAGACCTCGCAGGTGGCTATGGGAGAAGTCAGCTCACCATCTTCCTCTCTCATTCATTCTCTGTACCCCACACCCCTCACCTTTTGGTTCTTCTGCTGGACTTTCCCTGGGTTTGTCCTATGCTGGGTGGCTTCCTCCTCTATGAGCTGTGGCTGGCTTAGTAGACTAGTAAAGTGCGAGGCAGGGACTGTCCCAGGTGGATCATCTTCCCCGTAAAAGTGCACCTAGTAAAGCCCATTGGGACCAATGAGCGAAACAGATCAGCGTCCCGCCTGGAACCTGTTCCAAGATTCCTGGAGTTGGTGCCCTTTCAGACACTCTCCTGCCCTATTGGACACAGTCCAGCCCGAGACCCATCCCCTTTTCAATGCAGGGGAAAGACTGAGGGTCAGTCCAGGGAGGGGCACTCAACCTAGGTCAGTCTTGAATCTGGTGAGGATGACAGATAATGACATGACACTTGGCATTTATTTCCACAGGCAGCTTCCCTGTTGAAGTGGGAACCTAGCAAGGTCAAAGGCTCGGGTCAGGATTTAAGGCCTGATCTTTGGCCTCTTGGGACCTCAGGGACCCAAATGACAGGCTGAGTGTGAAACAGCAGCCGGGGATCAGAGAACCTTTACTTCTAAATGGAACTTGGTCACGAGTTGAGAGGAGTCACTAGGTGGACAGGAGTTGGTGCCCTTTCAGACACTCTCCTGCCCTATTGGACACAGTCCAGCCCGAGACCCATCCCCTTTTCAATGCAGGGGAAAGACTGAGGGTCAGTCCAGGGAGGGGCACTCAACCTAGGTCAGTCTTGAATCTGGTGAGGATGACAGATAATGACATGACACTTGGCATTTATTTCCACAGGCAGCTTCCCTGTTGAAGTGGGAACCTGGCAAGGTCAAAGGCTCGGGTCAGGATTTAAGGCCTGATCTTTGGCCTCTTGGGACCTCAGGGACCCAAATGACAGGCTGAGTGTGAAACAGCAGCCGGGGATCAGAGAACCTTTACTTCTAAATGGAACTTGGTCACGAGTTGAGAGGAAGTCACTAGGTGGACATGTGTTCATGTGGATGCTTGAGAGAACTTGGTCCTGAGGCTGCTACCCACCACGGTGGCTCTGGTGCCACCCTCTCTCTCTCTCTGCATGGGCCAGGCATGTTCAGGCAGACAGAGGAACAGCTGAGTATGTGTCTGAGCTGCGTGGTGCAGTGGAGAAGCTGAGCGTTGCCACGGCACTAGAAAGCACGGGGTGGATACAATGATGGTTTCAGCCTCCAAGAATGAGGCTTTCCCCTCATCTCTCCCCAAGCCACCTAAGACATCATTTGTGTGTGACATGTTTTCGGATCCTGTTTGCTCCAGTTTAGAAAGGCTTCCAGGACTGCTGGTCCCTTCCCCCAGCTCAGACCCGCTTCCTCTTCAGCTTCCATATACCACAGCCTGATTCTGCTGGGCTCTTTTGCACAGTGTTTCAAACAAATCACACAGAACAACTCCCCCAAGAAAGAGAGCTCTATAGGCGGCGAGCAGCAGTACCCTCTCCTTCCCCGCCCCCCCAACACTCAAGCACTCTTGCTTTTCTAGAGAAGACCAGATACAGCCCACAACAAGCACAGAGGCTGTGGGCAGAGATCGGTTGTAGCATTAAAAGAAACTCAGAGCAAGAGGCTGGTAAGGCAGTGGATCTGAGAGCAGGCGGGGAATGGATGTATCCCAGAGCAAGGTAGGGCATGTCTTAATTAAACAGAGGACCTCAGACGAGAGCTGACGAAAGAGTCGGGTCTCTCTACCATTTGCCACACCAAACTTACGACTGCAATTTGGCTCAAGGTTCTGAGACTCAAAAGCTCTAAGGCAGCTTTGGGAGAAGAAGCCACACTGGGCTTCAGGAGGGTCCCAAGGCCCCTGCTGTCCCAGGCCCTCCTGGGAGCAAGGAGCTGTCGGCAGCAGCAATCAGACCTGTGGTGCCAAGTTCTGCCTAGCAGCCCACTAATTAGGCAGACACAGCTCTCCTCCCATCCTTTCTCTGCCCCTCCAGGAAGCCCCTGCCTGAAAGGAAGCCACCTCCCCTCCGCTTTTGCTCTTTACTCAGCTCCACACTCCTCCTCCAGGCTTTGGAATCTCGCAGCTGCTCGCCCCCTCCCCACACCACTCCTCTTGTATCCACGTTGTTAAGCGATCATCATCATCATACAGATAGCAAACGGAGCCTCTGAGTTTCCAGCTGAAACTCGCAGACCAGCCAGCCTGCAATGCTTGGCCCTCGCAGGCATCTCACAGACCATCCTGCCTCCATCTAAACCCTCCTCTCTGGGCCAAGCACCCTGGACATCTCTTTGCTTTTGACCTGCCAGCAGACCAGACAGAGACCCTGGGCCCCCCCGGCCTCTCCTCTCCCGACACGGAGCTCAGAATCCACACGGGAAAAGGCAGCAAAGAGACTTCCACACCTTTGCAGCATCACCTGCTCCAGCAAGCTCCCAAAGCCACTGGAACCAGCCAGGCTGCCTGGGGCCCCACACCCCCTGCTCTGGCAGCTTTAAGCTCCAGCCCAACCCACAGGATGCAGTGCCTGATGCTACTTCCGAGCAGAGAGAGAGAGGGGGGAAAATGCCACCTCTTCAATGACAAGCTGTTCCAATCACACAGCTCAGACACCAAGTGCCCTGGACCACGGACCGCTCGGGCCTCCTCCCTTTGGGTGGGTGGAAGGCAACTCGGCACATCTGGGGAAGCCATCGTCCAAAGCCAGGGCCCTCACTCGCCCTGCACATCCGGCCAGACAACAGTGCCCCATCCCAGCGGGCAGACGCCTCCTGCCAGTTCCAACAACTCTGGCCAACTCCCCTCTTGGCCTTCAACCTGAGGCACGGCTCTCCCTCCTGCTCCAAAGCACAGAGAGACCTCAAACCGAGCCAGAGGCCGCCAGCGTGGCACTTCTCCAAAAGACCAAGCACAGAAAGGAACTGAATGCCAAGTACTCACGGTGGTGAAGTCCTGGTGGCCACACTCCTGGCCCTTGAACTTGCAGTAGAGCATCATATCCTTCAGGTCATGGCCCACGCGGTGCAGGAACTCCAGCATGCTGAACTGCTTGGGTTTGTAGTGCTTGAAGTTGGCCTTCTGCTGCAGGGCCTCCAGCACCGTGGGGTCGGCCAGGTGCGGGTCGGGGATCTGCAGGTTGACGTCCAGCAGCGCCAGCAGTTCCCCGGCGTGGTACAGGTCATTGGTGGTGAGCCTGGAGAAACGGAAGCCGTTGAGGTTGCAGAGGGTCACAGCCGGGAAGACCAGGCTTTGGGCCACCACCTCGTCCACCTTGGTGACGTGCTGGTAAGAGAAGTAGTAGGACACCCTCTCCGAGCTCTCCACCAGCAGCAGGCCCAGGGAGCCCACGAAGGCCACGGCCCAGAGCACACGCCGGACGGTCAGCGGCCCATAGACGAAGATGTGGCGGATGCCGTGGAGGGTGGAGGTGTTGGCGAAGATCTGGATGCTAGAGGGCTGCAGGCTCCCCTCGCTGGGGCTCTCCTTGAGGTCCATGGGGACTCTGTGCAGTTCCGCAACTGGCTTCAGGTTGATCAGATTTCAGGGAAAGAGTTCCCAGTCCTCGGGGCTCTGCTTAAAGCTTGCTGTTCAAGGGAGGGAAGGAAAAGCCAGCATCAGGCAGGGCAGCACCACCGGAGTTTATCCTGGGAGCCCAGCCGCACGCTGCCAGGGGTGAGTGTTTATATATATATTAAAAAAAAAAAAACCCATTCAAACTCTAGCTCCTGATTTTTTCCAGGCGATAAGGAGGGCTGGTTTTATTTAGGGAGACACCAAGGTGATGTGGAAGAGATGTGGGTGGGAAGGGAGAGCTTAGCCAATGGAAATAAAGTCCTCCCCCCTACACACGCCACTAGAGACAAGATTAAAAGCGAGAGCGAGGGAGAAAATGCTTAAAACAAGTCGCTCAGCAGCTCGGAGCCTGTTAACCAGTGCATAATGCCCCGTGTTCAGCATCCTGGGGATGTCAGGGCGGCCACGCTGATGCACTGCAGGCGGGCGCAGCGGCTGAGCTTCAGGGGCCCCGCCGCCGCGGCCGCTCTGGTGCTCTCCTCTGCTCGCACTGTTTTGGACTCCGGATCGCCTTTCTTGCCGCCGGCCTCCGTCCCTCCTCTCCTCTCGCCCTCCAGGCCCCCCTTTTATTGGGCAGAATTCCAAATGCCGGGCGGTCCGCGGCTCGCGCCTCCTCCTCGGAGAGTAGGCAGCGCGCGCGCGGCCGCGCAGAGGCGAGGACCAGGAGGCTGGGGGCTGCGGAAGGGGACTCGTCTGTCTCCCACCCCCGCCCCGCCACCCCCATCACACCCCTCCAGGAAAAGCGAGGACCCAGAGGGCACCGAGAGAGCCGCCCTCCCTCACCCCCTCCACCAGCAGGCTGTTGGGATGGGGAGAGGGCCGGTGGGGGTGGGGGCGAGGGCTGCTGGGGACCCGGGGGACCCGGTGAAAGTTTCTTTTTGGTCTGTTTTGGAGGGAGCTAGTGGGGGCCTCTCCCCGCAGGGGGAGAACCACTCCCCCTACCTGGGTGGGAGGACGTGACAGCCGCCCCCTATAGGTGGCAGGAAGGTACCTTGATCAACTCCCAGGAGCCCGGTATGGGGGTGGAGGCACCAAGTCTTTGCACCAAGATCTGTTCCCAGGTCAGACCCAGCCTTGGGTCTTCAGACGCAGAGATGCTGGAAGGTGGGACAGGAAGGAAGCCCTGGAAAACTCCTGATGCCTGCGGGAGGGAGACATTCCAGGGTACCAGGTGCCCCCAGGCTTCCCTGGGAGACCACAGGCAAAGCAACAAGTAGCCTCCACCTCCGCAGAGATGTCAGGAGATTTTTGCATCTGAAAGAGAAAGACAGCTGGGGTTCCAGGTAGGACTGGCTGCCTTCCCTTGGGGGGGGGGGGGGGGGGGGGGG
>SJYC01010193.1:0-30617 GCA_006408675.1 Madoqua kirkii | reverse complement strand
GGTGTTTGCTATGACCAGTGTGTGTGTGTGTGTGTGTGTGTGTGTGTGTGTATCTGTGTATCTGTGTGTCTGTGTGTGTCTGTCTGTGTGTGTCTGTGTGTGTCTGTGTGTGTCTGTGTGTGTGTCTGTGTGTGTGTCTGTGTGTGTCTGTGTGTGTGTGTGTGTAGTTCCACCCCAGGATTTGCCAGATGGAAACACAGCTGGAGCTATAGATGGGAAAGAAAGATCGGGCTTCCAGCCACCTACCTCTTTTTTTCCTGAAAATCCACTGGAAGTCAGCCCCTGTGGCTTGCCCAGTGCCAGGGATCAAAGGGCTGGAACCCATAGAATCAGTGAGGCTAAATCCCCTTCAGGAGGAAAGGAACAGAAAGTTCCAGTGGCCAATCCTATGCACACTGCCAAGCTGGGGCAGAGCCACACGGAGATGCCTGTGGAGCCAACCTGATGTCCCCAGGGCATGCCCAGCTTAAATAGCACTCCTTAAGAAGAAGGCAGTTTAGGGAACGTTGCTCTTGGTGTGTATCTACTTTGAAATATTTCCCTGTCCCATCTGCCCTCTCGCTTAACCAGATCCAAGCTGGGAACAGAGTCTGGATGCACACTGAGGCAACGCATGGCATTAAATTGGTGGTGTATTGATCCTGGGAGCTTAAAGAACAGAATCATCCCAAATAAGGACAAATGACAGAGGCCAGTTAACTTCATGCATGTGTCAGCCCAAAGGTTCCCAATTCCTGCCTTAAGCTGCCGAGGTGGGGCAGGGCTTCAAAACAGAGGGTGCCAAGACTAAGAACCTATCATAGATTTCCTGGTGGTCCGGTCATTAAGAATCTGCCTATCATTGCAGGGGACATGGGTTCAATCCCTGATCCGGGAAGACCCCACGTCCCACATGGCAAGTAAGCTCATGCACCACAGCTACTAAGTCCATGTGACCTAGAGCCTGTGTTCTGCAATAAAGAGTAGCTACTACAATGAGAAGGCTGTTCACCGCAACTAGAGAGTATCCCTGGCTTGCCACAACTAGAGAAAGCCTTCACACAGCAGCGAAGACCCAGCACAGCTGAAAGCAACTGAATTAATTTGTTTTCTTTTTTAAGAATCTATTGTGTATCAGGACTGGGCAAGGATGTCATATCATTTCACTTAATGCGTTCAACCACCTTGACAGGTGTGTGTTATTACCCCATACATACACACAGGAGAGTAAAGTCACACAACTCGTGAGAGCCCAAGCAGGATTTGAACTCAGGCTTTTGCCTCCAAAACACGAGCTCAAAGGCATAGTCAAAACATGTCTTCCCAAATTTAGGAAGAGGATAAGCATTTCTACTCCACTTTGGTAGCTCAGCTGGTAAAGAATCCACCTGCATGCAGGACACCCTGGATCGATTCCTGGGTCAGGAAGGTCCCCTACAGAAGGGATAGGCTACCTGCTCCCATATTCTTGGGCTTCCCTGGTGGGTCAGCTGGTAAAGAATCTGCCTGCAATGCGGGAGACTTGGGTTTGATCTCTGGGTTGGGAAGATCCCCTGGAGAAAGGGAAAGCTACCCACTTCAGTATTCTGGCCTGGAGAATTCCATGAACTATATAGTCCATGGGGTTGCAAAGAGTCGGACACGACTGAGCGACTTTCACTTCCCCCATTTTACATACACACACACACACACAAACTCACCTTGTACTACACGCCGACCAGCTCCTCCTCCACAGACGTGAAGCAGCCCCCCCTCTTCCTTTCCACCAAGCCAGGCCCCTTTTGGCCATGGTGTTCATAGCACCAGGCCCTCCTCCTCCAGGACCACCTCCCAGATGCACCTGTGTATCTTTGGTTCATTAGCCTGTTCAACAAGTCTGTGGATTTCTGAGTCCATACCAGACAATCCGTGGGTTTGGGGTAAACAGAGAGGAATAGAATGTCCTTCCCATCCTTGATAATTCAGGGTTCCACAAGGCTGGAGGCAGGGTTCATTCGCAAGCTGATCCCATACATAGGGAAGGCACGGAGAGATGGAAGAAAGAGGCAGCCGCTGCAGACTGGTTGGTGACAGGTTTAAAAAGCAAGAGAATTTACACACAGTCTCAGGTGCTGTCAGAGGAGTGGGTCTCTGCACCAAGTTTTAGAAGCTGAAATGGAAGCCTTAGAGGCTTTTCTGGTAGCTCAGTGGTAAAGAATCCGTCTGCCAGTGCAAAAGACACACGTTCGACCCCTGGAGGAGGAAGTGGCAACCCACTCCACTATTCTTGCCGGGAAAATTTCATGGACAGAGGAGCCTGGCGGTCTGCAGTCCATGGGGTCACAAAGAGTCAGGCCCGACTGAGCAACTTAACAACAACAGTTAAGCAGCCTTAACTGGGCTCAGGAACACAGACCATCCAGATGGTCTCAGCCCCACCTTACTCTCTCAAGGCTATGTCCTGAGGCACCGTCTAGCCCAGGAAGTATACATGCACAATCCAAAGGCAGGGAAGAAGTGAGGAGACTCTGATTGCCCCAGACTTGTCCTCTTGATGACCTTTCCTAGGATTCCACCCCTCGTGACCTGCTCTGTTTCACACGTGCAGCCCCTTCCTTGGAAACTTTCCCTGAAAGGTCAGCCCAGGTTTCACTCGCACGAAGCTCATTGGATGGTTATCTGGCTACATTGGAGGCAGATGCCTCACCTACAATACAGGTGCATGCAAGAGCAAACATCAGGCAATCATTCCCAAATCAATTTTTTTCCACCCAGAGGCCCATGATTTGAACCACTGTTTTATAAGCCCCCCTATACTTTAGCCACCTGATGCAAAGAGCCAACTTATTGGAAAAGACCCTGATGCTGGGAAAGACTGAGGTCAGGAGGAAAAGGGGATGACAGAGGATGAGATGGTTGGATGGCATCACTGATTCAATGGACATGAGTTTGAGCAAGCTCAGGGAGATAGTGAAGGACAAGGAAGCCTGGTGTGTTGCAGTCCATGAGGTTGCAAAGAGTCAGACAAAACTGAGCAACCGAACAACAACAATAATAGGCTGAGGGTAGGATCATTCAGGGCATCCATTTGTGTCCTTGTGTCATTTAATAAAAATAACACATTGGCAGACAGAAGACTCACCAGGTATAAACGCACAACATTCTGCTTGGCTAATGGCCCGTGTGTCCCCTGCGAGGCAGTGTCGTTGTCCAAGGCCATCCTGTGTTGGAGGAGAGCTTTTCTAATTGAGAATGTCAGGGTTCAGGAAGAACAGGCTTTGTGGGCTTCCACTCAGGGCTTCCCAGGGCAGTTTAGTAAGGGCCTCTGTGTGTGCTTTGGTATCCTCCAGTCCAACAGAGCGGACAAAGACGGCGGGCAAATGATGGCACCGTGGGAATCAGAACGCGTCCCCCTGGCCTCAAGGAGAGGAAGGTGGCAGCTTCAGGAACTTGACCTGGTTGGGTACGCCGTACTTCTTGGCTGGGGGAGGCAGCACTGTCGGGTATGAAGAGATGAACTGGGGGTGAGACAGGCCAGGCCAGGACTGCACCTTCTCCCCTCAGAGGTGTGTGTTCACCTCAGGTCTAGCCGGTTTCCGCAGGCCCAGGTTGCAGCAGGATGGTGGGATCTCAGTGGAGACTCCTCCTCAACCAGGGGTGCAAAGCAACTCACCCATCCCAGTGGGATGTCCCATGGCAAATTCCAGTGGATGAAGCCTCTCCCAGGCCTGACTTGGTGTTCTCAGCAGCGCAGCAGGCTGATCTACAGTGAGAGCCCAGGCAGTGGTTGTCTCCCACCATTTCCACACATTTACAGGATCAGGTGCCCAGCATACGCAGCCATAGGCCCTTACCTGGCCAAGGTGGCTTTACCTGCTAGCAGTTTAATCGGCTGCTTTCATATCTCACCTTTCCCTTCTACTGCCCCTGCTGCTTACAGGATATAAGGAAGAAGGAACCTCCGGTCACTGTCTTTTTGTTTTTTTGCCCCATCTGTACATCATGACCTTTGCAATATGACCACCATCACTACCTATCCAGTGACAGTATCCATCCATGGTGCTCAGCCTTTCTAAGCCCCCCAGAGGTGGCAGCCTGGTTTGCATAGTCCCAGGGGATAGCTTGGGTTAAGCCAGACTCAGTGTCCATACAAACCAGGGCGTATTGGGAACCCTCACTCAGCAGGAGGAGGCAAATAATAATCAATTTGCCAATCTCTCACCAGTAGGTACGCCAGTGGACAGCCCACCACCCTCCCCTGGTAGCTGCCTTGAGCATTGTTTAGAACACACGGGACATGCTGTTACCACATTAACCGAGTCACTATCAGGGGCCACTGGTGT
Organism: Madoqua kirkii; assembly: GCA_006408675.1. Taxonomy (NCBI): domain Eukaryota; kingdom Metazoa; phylum Chordata; class Mammalia; order Artiodactyla; family Bovidae; genus Madoqua; species Madoqua kirkii. The sequence goes on along the minus strand of SJYC01010193.1, from coordinate 26,316 downwards.
CCTTGGCAACACACCCTCCTGCCCAAGCACCACGTGTCCATGCCTCCCATGGGATGCATAGGGTCATCAGCTGTGACCCACTGAAGGGTCACTTGCCACGGCTCATACCCAGGCTTGAGCATCGGCTTCCACTCATGGCAATGTGAGCTGAGATGTGGCAACAGCGAGCATTGCCTCCGTCTCTAACAGGTGAACCCAAATATCTTTCCACCTATCCTGACTCCACCAGGGCTTCTCTGTGATCATCCAGTCTCAGCTTCCCATTGTCCAAGCCTTAGAAGAGAACCCTTTAAAAAAAATTATTTTTTTGACTAGTGCTGCCCAGCCTGCAAAATTCTTAGATCTCCAAGCAGGGATCCAACCCACAATCTCTGCAACAGAATCTCAGAGTCTTATCCACTGGACTGGCACAGAAGTCCCAAAACAGCCCTTTAGAACAGGCCAACCGTCAGTGCAAAGGGTTATCAGCCAGGCCTCATAAGTGGTCACCAGCCAAGTCACTTAGAGTCCTGCCCTCTGGCTACTGAGGCTCATTCCTGTGTCCAGGTATCTATGTCCAAGGCATCAGAGGGACTTTCTCCCACTCCCTCCCTACAGACCACAGGAATAGTGGCAGGGCCATTTGGAGAATGTACCTTCTCCACAGGGCCTGGGACACTCACCTTTCTAGAGGCAGAGGGCTGGTGGATGGGGCTCCCCCCTGCTACAAATATGTATGTGACACTTAGTCAAAGTGGGGGTTTGAGCCAAGACAGACGTGTGTGGATGGGACATATTCTCGACCTACCCCTTGATAGAAAGGGAAGCTCTTACCAGCATGCGTTGTTCCTTTGTGAGGCTCTACCCGGAGGAGCTCTGTATATCCCACTAGGACCCGGTACTCTGTGGGGTATATTAGCTTTCTGCTCCCTCCCACTTGTCGTTGTTTAGTTGCTAATTCATGTCTAACTTTTTGCAATCTCACCAGGCTCCTCTGTCCATGCGATTTCCCAGGTATGAATACTGGAGTAGGCTGCCATTTACTTCTCCAGAGGATCTTCCCACCCCAGGGGTCGAACTTGCATCTCCTACACTGGCAGGCAGATTCTTTACCACTGAGCCCCCTGAGAAGCCCCCTCCCAGAGCTGGGACCAAAATTCTAAACGTTCTCTCTCCTCTGATATGTTTGCCGCTACTCAACCATGCTTCTCGGAGGCCCAGACACACCAGGGGTGGCCCTGCTTGGGAGATGCCCAGAACTTAACATCTGCTTCACCTGTTATTTCATCTTCTCAAAGGCAGCTCACTACTCTGATCCCCAGCCCCACACCTTACCAGGCAGTATAAGAGACAGATGGGGAATAAAAGTTCTCCCAAACCCCCAAATCCCGACAAAGGCTGAATGGTATCTCTTTCATGTTCCTAGAGGTTGGATAGGCTTGTCCATGGTCAACCACAACTTCTGGGACAACACAAGTCTTATCTGACCAAACTAGTCCCAAAAACCTCATGGCAGTGCCTGGGCCTTGAGTGTGTGTGTGTGTGTGTGTGTGTGTGTGTGTGTCTGTGTGTGTGTCTGTGTGTGTGTGTGTGTGTGTGTGTGTGTGTCTGTGTGTGTGTGTGTGTCTGTGTGTGTGTGTGTGTGTCTGTGTGTGTGTGTGTGTGTGTGGACTCACTGCCCAGCCTCTCCTTTTAGATGTTCCAGCCAAGTCTGCAGAGGGCCTTAGTGCAGAGACAAGTCCCCACGTGTTAACATTGCATCAGCAACATGATGGGCCCATTTGACTGGAGTGGGGAAGGGAACAAGGTGAAGGTCCTGAGGTATCATCCATGACGCCTAGTGAGCTGCACAGTAGCCTTGGGGAAGGTCCTTGAAAGGTCCATGGTGGCCCCTTCCTCGGGAGGGCAAATTGATCTTAGTTATCAGAAACCTGTACTGACCAGAGTCTTTCATGAATCTTCTTTCAAATGACAACATTTGGAAATTCTCTGGTGGTCCAGTGATTAGGAATCCATGCTTCCACTGCAGGGACACTGGTCTGATCCCTGGTGAGGAAATTAAGATCCCACATGTCACACAGCTTGGCCAAATACAAATGAAATGAAACATATTTACATTAACACTTCTGCAAAAGCATCTGAGTAAAACAGTAATGTAAATGACTTAAAAAAAACTTTAAAAATAGCCACTGTTAAAAGTTTGATGAGAGTTTGTTATAATGCAATTGACAAGGAAATTTATTTCTATGACATTTTAAAATTATGACTAATAACATTATGCCAGAACATATCAGACTTTTAGGAATTCCATATAAATATACTATAAAGAAAGTTAAGCATTACTTATTTGACAGTGCTTCTTTTGTAACTGGACGTATGTTTTAAAGCATAATTAGTTTAATTTTATAAGGAGAAAGAGCATATCTTTTGAGATATTCCAGGGGCCATCTGGAAAATCTCAAAGTTAGTTTAAGGTTAATAATAATTCACTTAAAGTTTGATTTTTTTTAAAGGAAATTTGCCAAAAATATCAAAAGATTTTTAAATGTTGTATTAAATAGGATCATAGGTCCCTATGAAGCAATACTTAGCTATCCATTTAACCAAAGTGACAAAGACTTCAAAGGTAATTCAGAAAGTTACACGATTGTAAAAAGCAAAACAACAAAAGACACTTTGCTCTTTTAATAGAGAAAATTCAGCTTAAGTAATCAAAGATATAATAAAGACAACATGAGGCACAGAAAAATATTTTTGATAAAACACAGAACCTTTGATTTCCAGGCAGCTTATTTAAAAGGGAAAGAAACCTTTCAAAATTCTATTAATCTTATCCTCACATTAGTCCAGGAAAACTTTGTTCTTCCAGTAGATGAAAGAAAGTTAAGTTTTAGTTTCACATAAGCATATTATTGATATTAAAGTTTATTTTTGTTTAAGCCAATTAAGCAGAACTCTTTTACAAATTGATTTTGGCAATATACTCAAGAAGTACAAAGCATTACATGTGTATGTAACATTTATCCGTAGACATATGTAAACATACAGGCAGACACAGAGACCCTAAAGTTTTCATTGCCAAACTTTAGCCATGGCTCAACAACGTAAAATTCACCAGTTTATAGGTAACAGTTGAATCCAAATGGTGTCTTTAGCAGACAGAACAAGATAAGGCTACCCTCTCAGATGGCTAAAGTATTTTCCTAATATTTGTGGAGAAGACTTTTCAGATTTGTACTTGCCCTTGACAAATAATTTTATTGACGCTATGGACTAGATTTGGGGCAAGGAGTTTTCTATAGTAGTCTGTATTCTTAAAAACGTCTTCCACTTTCTTTTCTTTTTTTTAAATCTAAAGCAATTGTGCACAGCGTTTATATTTCAAATACATGATGAGATTTATAACTTCAAGGGACAGAGAAAGAAGGCAGGCTTTCTCCTAGGAGTTTGGGGGCCCATTTTTCTATTGTTAGAAGCCTAGGGTAATTACTATTTAAATTTTTCCTTTGTATTAGGGGTCTGAGGACTCAGGTTCATTGTCAGTCATGGAAACATCCTCCCCTTTTATCTTTCTACTTTCCCAGGGATTCTGCCTCTTAGCTAATCAGGCTTTGTCACAAGAACTCAGACCTTAATCTGCAGCAGCCCCAGCCCCCTAGCTTTGCTAAGTGGCACACTACATCTCCAACTTACGATTCTATCCTCACGACCTGTCTGCAGCCCCACAGCGAGCTGTAGACACCTGAATGTCCTTCTCTGACTTCCGCTCCTCCCCCAACTCTGAAACTTGAGCTTCAGCCACTCCTTGTGTGAGCCACTGAGGCCAGCTGAACTGTTCACAGTGGGGACCAGTCATCCGCTCCTCTTCTCTGTCACATGCAGTTCGTCAGGCAAGCACATTAGAACAGCTGGCTCTTCCGGGGTGTCCAGATTTCCCCCACGGATATCTCTTGTCCAAGACCCATTTGCCTGGCTGGCTTGCCAATTGTTGGTTCTCAAACAACCCCCATACAAGGAGGGCAAGGAGAGACCAAGGAGAGAGGCAGCCACTCCCGACTGGCAGGTTTAATGAGCAAGGGAACTTGCCTACAAGGCTTGTCTTGGTGGGCTGCAAAGTCAGTAGACCGCCCCTCCTCCCTGCCAAATATTAAATGTTTATATAGAACCCTTAACTGGGTTGAGTCACGCCAACTTACTCTCTCAAGGCTGTACCCTTGAAATAGCACCTGGTATTAAATGGTGGGTGAAATGTACTTTCCAAGGACAGGACATGGGTTAGGAGCCTCTCGTTGCCTGGGTCCAGCCGATTGGGTCAACCAGCAGTCATGTCTTCTCAGTGATGTCCTCCAGTGTCAGGCAGAGAGACATGAGTCCCAGTGGAGTGCACCTGGTCCTTTCTCTACAGTGGAGAGTGAGAGACATGAGCTCCTGTTCTAGCAAGGCCCAGCCGGAAAGCAGCTTCCTGCATCCCCACCACGTTTCTCCCACCCCCACCCTTACCGGCGCTGCCTTTCACTCCCTTTCCCCCAGCTCAGATCTGCCTCTGCCCTTGAAGCCTCTTCTTTTCCCAGAATCATATTTTCCCTCAATTCACAGCCCCAGAGTTCTTTCTCATGTATACAGAAAAAGATCTCCGAGTTGTTCTAATTACCCTCTCTCCCATTTAAACCTGTTCATTGTTGGAGTCCCCGCTGGTGGGGTGAGAATGTCCCTGATGGTGGATTTCATCACAGAGCACTTGGGTCTATACTTGACATTGTGTGGATATTATCAATCACAGTGAGAGAGTGGTACTCCCAAGCCCATTTTACAGATGAGAAGGCCTAGTACCCAGGGGAGAGCTACCTTGCCCAGGGTCTCACAGCTATCAAGGGGCAGAGCTGATAGTCAAACTCAGGAATGTCTGAATCTGAAAGATGCATTTTCCAACCCCAATATAAATGCATCCACAAGATCTCAATAGTGCAGAACATCATGGCACCAGCTTTGAATATGAAATATCTAAGTTATAGAATATCCTTCAAGAAGCAACCCTGCACAGTTTCCTGGCATATATAGAAATTCAGCTTGATGGCTAATTGAATGTTGCCACATGGCTCTTGTTAAAGACCCTCTTTAATAGATAAGACTCATTTGCAATTAGCAGTCTGGTTGATATACAAACATCAGATAGTCCAGGATCCTTACAAAGGTTTCTGTGGTGTTCAGTTGGCTAAGGATTTCCCTCCTCAATCAGATTCACAACACACTGTGGTATGTGTAGGGGTTTATGAGGAATAGGTTTAGACTGAGTTGATTTGGCCCAGATTTTCAGACTCTGCCTTAATTTTGTGTAATGGTCTTTTTGATGCATGCAAAATATTAAGTGCAGGACTAAACACTGAAAACATTTCCAGACAAATTCATTTGCAAATAAAATAATCTAATTCCCCAATAGACAATGGGCCCAGATTTTTGCTGTGGTAAATTTATTCACTTATGAGTGAATAAATGAACACACGGATGAATTCACTTTCCTTGACACTGAAGCTGCTTCTCTGAGATGCAAGGAGGGGGGACCCTCCTTGTATTAGGGGTTTCCCTAAACCTGGGGCCTCTCCAGAGCCTACAGCCCAAGGAATGTGAGGTTACAAATTGCAGGGCCCTGCCTCCAGCATCCTGCAAATAGTGACAGGCAAGGTTAGCAAGCTGAGATCCAAATCAGCTTGAATGCTAATTTGCTGCTTAACATGTGCTGGATACAAGTCGCTGCCACCACCATTCCCTAATTTTTAAAAAGATGCATTCCTTTCTATTATACAGATGGCGTTATTAATTATTATTTCAAAGTTGGAGGGGCCTCAGTACACAACTTTTTTTCCTGGCAGTTCATTCCTCTAAAGAAAGCTTAAAGATCAATTATTATAAACCAAAGTGTTTTTCTGCTATTGGTTCATAAATAAACACCTCACACAACAACCATTCCCATTTAGTTACTTCAGTGTACACTTGGCAAATAATTTGTCATGAAGGGTATTCCAGGCAGGGGTATTAAGCAAAGTGGGCCTAAGTCTAGCTTACTGAGATTTTATTTATAGTTGCTCTATTTTTTTCCTTTTCCAGGTAAAAACTGCAAAGGCCAGGGCACACAGAGTGGACTTCAGGGGCTTAGCAGCCAGTTGATCTGAGCTCTGGAATGGATCCAGTTTGCTGTGTGGCCATTGGAAAACCACAGGACGCCTCTGCGCTGTTTGCATTTGTGTTAAATCATTGTGGAGGCCTCCTCCCTATGGCGCTAGTGGTAAAGAACCTGTCTGCCAGTGGAGGAGACATAAGAGATGTGGGTTCGATCCTTGAGCTGAGAAGATGCCCTGGAGGAGCGCATGGCAACCCACTCCAGTATTCTTGCCTGGAGAATCCTATGGACAGAGGAACCTGGCGAACTACAGTCTGTAGGGTTGCAAAGAGTCAGACACAAGCCACAACCGAAGCGACTCAGCACACACGCCTGTGTGTCGGCTTCCTCTGCTGCTGCAATTTGACACAAGCCCTGACCAAGTCACAAATGCCCAGTTAATGGGATAAAAATGAGTTTGAATCGGGAATTCTGGTCATTAACCCCATGTCACCATCTGCTGGAGCAGGAGGTTGACAGGCCAGGTGAATGAGAATCACCCAACACGTTAAAATGCAGATTCCAGCTGCCTTCCCCTTCCTACCACCTACACCCCTCTGCAGCTGAATCTCTAGGGTCGGGGGCTTGGAGGCTCTCTGCCCTTACAGGGTATGGAGCACAGATCAGGGACCCCATCCAGACACAGCCATGTCCCGGGAGCTCTTCCTCTTTATCAGGCATGCCAAACTGGTGTCTGGAGTTTTGCTTCTGCATTTCTTTCAGCCCAGAGAGATTTCCTCCAGGCTAGCTTCTTCTCACAAATCACCTGATGGGAGAGGCTGCAGCTGGCCTCCTGTTGCCACCCTGCACCCCACTTATGATGCCATTACATGCTCCCTTCTCTTCTCTGGGCTCATCATTGTCAGGAAATTCATCTCATCTCCTTATGAATTATCTGTTGCATAGACCCACCCCCAGCTCCAGTACAGAGACCCTGTCTGGCTTGTTGGAAGCTGTACCCCAGCGTGAAGGACCTGGGAGGGGCTTGTCAGTATGAGAACTCATGAGTAAATGAACACTGGGTGAATTCCCTTACTTCTGATGCTGATGCTGCTCCTCTGAGATGCTAGAATGGGGACCCTCTTCTGACCTGGGAAGAAGGGAAACTGGAACCTGCTCTGAACCTTGTTCCTGAGGAAGGTTAAGGCCAGCTTTGCCTCTCAAGCCAGTTCACTGTGACCCCACCATCCAAGGAAGATCTCAGTGGAACCAGGGTCCCTGTGTTCAGAGGAAGCTATGCACCCAGAGAATCTCAGCTGGGGTTATTTGACCAGAAAATCTTAACTTCAAGGGCTTTTGAATAAGTTCTCCTTAACTTCATTGTCTACAAAAACATGTGCTAAGTCGCTTCAGTCGTGTTTGACTCTGCGACCCTATGGGCGGTAGCCCTCCAGGCTCCTCTGTCCATGGGGATTCTCCAAGAAAGAATACTGAAGTCGGTCGCCATGCCCTCCTCCAAGGGATCTTCCAGATGTACGGGTCGAACCTGCAACCCTTATGTCTCCCGCATTGGCAGGGGGGTCCTTTACCATTAGCACCACCTGGGAAGCTCATGGAAATGTGGGTCCTGGTGAAAGCTGAGGTCAGTATGAACTACATGCTAGTTACCTACCCAGTTAAGAGGTTGTTCCATTTGACTTCTCATGACTTTGCATGGACGACTGACCTTGACCCTTCTCATACAAGCTTCTCTCCTCTTTCCTCATCAGATAGGATAATGATATCATGAAGAAATTACTAAACAAGAGATATTTGATAACTGTTTGCCAGCATGAAATAAGGAAGACAATCACACGAGGGTCTCCGAGCTCTTCCTTACCCTCAGTCAATTTTTGGATAACCAAAAACTAGTTTGTAATGAGTCCCCGCCCCCTTCTACAGAGTCAGTGGCTGCTGCTGCTGCTGCTGCTGCTGCTGCTGCTGCTGCTGCTGCTGCTAAGTCGCTTCAGTCGTGTCTGACTCTATGTGACCCCAGAGATGGCAGCCCACCAGGCTCCCCCAACCCTGGGATTCTCCAGGCAAGAACACTGGAGTGGGTTGCCATTTCCTTCTCCAATGCATGAAAGTGAAAAGTAAAAGTGAAGTCGCTCAGTCGTGTCTGACTCTGTGTGACCCCATGGACTGCAGCCCACCAGGCTCCTCCGTCCATGAGATTTTCCAGGTGAGAGCACTGGAGTGGGGTGCCATTGCCTTCTCCAGAGTCAGTGGCTACTTTCTCTTATTTAGTGTGCTTTCCATGAGACATTTCTCAGGCTTCCCAGGTGGCTTAGTGGTAAAGAATCTGTCTGCAATGCAGGAGACATGGGTTCAATCCCTGGGTCAGGAAGATCCCATGGAGGAGGACATGGCAACCCACTCCAGTATTCTTGCCTGAGAAAATCCCATGGACAAAGGAGCCTGGTGGGCTACAGTCCATGGGGTTGCAAAGAGTTGGGTTCAACTTAGCAACTAAACAACAGTAAGACACACTGACCTGTGATTCCTTAAACACCTACAGCCTACCCCTCAGCCAGGTAGGCTGAGGAAAACTCCCAGACAATGCTCATTTTCATCCTATTTGAAGACATACACACACACACACACACACACACACACACACACACACTATGGGGAAGAAGGTCCAAGAGGAAAGGGATATATGTATACATATAACTGTTTCACTTCATTGTATAGCAGAAACTAATACAACATTATACTCCAATAAATATTATTTTTAATGACACAAAAGTTCTCTCTCATGAATGAAGCAGGCCTGGCTCACATCTACCCCATGGATAGAAGCAGGTACCCAGGGCACCGAGGTCCTGATGTCTGCTTTGATTTCACGTCATTTCCCTTATCCTTAGGGTGTGGAAGCCTGCTGTACTCCACCTCTCTCCAATCCACCAACTTTATGTTTTTTTCTCTGCTAGGTCTGATTTATTTCCTCTTTCTGTCTTTATTCATCCTCCTCTTTGAGTCTTCCTCTGCTCCTCTTTCCCCTGGGAAGGAAGTCATAGAAAGAAACCGTCGCTGTTTGTTTTTGCTCTGTCTCTCCATCCCGAGAGCTAACCGCTTCCCACATCAGGACAAAGAAGCAGGAAAAAATGCCCTGAAATCAACAAGCCACAGACAGGCTTTCAACAAAAACTTTATTAACACCACTCTGGCCTTAGGTGAGCTGGCGAGCTTGCAAAAGGCCAGCTAAAGAAACAGAGGGCCAAAGAAGCAGGTCCTGCTGCTGAGTGGAACTTTCTCTCCCCCTTGTGGTTACAACTGCTTCTGATCTTCAGCAACCAGTCATTGGCGGTAGTGGTGTCTTATCATACCGTGATCATTTTCTTATCTCACAGCTTCCTTGACTTATCAACCCGCCTACCTTCTTAGATCAGTACCCAACCCCCTTCCACCCACCTCCCCACTCTATCCATCCATCTGCTCTTTTCAAAAGGTTTCACTGCGTGCATCTCGGTGCACTTCACTCAGGTACTTATTTGCATTTGATGACTTCTGTACCTCCTGTATTCATTTTCATCCCATTTATTTACTCCCTAGCTCTTTCATAAGACAACATGAAATCAAAGCAGTGAACTGGGAATAAGACAGAGGTAGGAGGACAGAAGGAAAGGGAACAACACATCTATGTTTGTAATCACGTTCATCTTTTTCCCTGCATCTACGTGCGTCCCACTATAGCTTCATTACACAGGTTTGAACGTGTCCAAGCCCGCGGGCAGCACTTCAAGGGAATAAACAGGAGGTAGAAAGCAAAGCCCTGCTCCCAGGGAACTTTTCATCTCACAGGCGAGGCACTAGGAATGTCTTGTCTGTACCACGGTTGATGTGAAGCTCTTAGGCAGGCGTTTTCCTATCTGATTTCTGTAAGCAGAATGGAGGGCATTGTTTCCATGGTATAAAAGAAGAAACTGAGGCTCAGAGAGGTGAAGGATGCTGAGAAGATTGGAGGAGGATTGAGATCAAAGCCCAGGCTGCTGGCGCCAGACTTCACGGCCTTTCCACTCTGCTGTCACTCTAGCCAAGCTCCCTCCGCTGACACGTGACAGGGCCATGGCGACTGGTCACGGTAAGAATCGCTGGCTCTGGGGAAAATGAGGTCAGTGAAGGCTGGAGAGATGAGCGGGAGATGGAGTCTGAAGACAGATACAGGACTTGGCCGGAAGGCCACACCGGGAGGTCCTTTCAGACCTTGTGTGTCCTTGTGTGTGTCATCCAAAGAGCCGCAGAGGAGCCACCAGAGAAGCTGAGTTTTCAAAAGCTTATTGTAGAAAGAGTAAGGGAGAGGGAATCGTCTTTTCCCTTCATCCCTGTTTGCTGCTGCTGCTGCTAAGTGGCTTCAGTCGTGTCCGACTCTGTGCGACCCCATAGAAGGCAGCCCACTAGGCTCCTCTGTCCCTGGGACTCTCCAGCCAAGAATACTGGAGTGGGTTGCTATTTCCTTCTCCAATGCATGAAAGTGAAAAGTGAAGGTGAAGTCGCTCAGTCGTGCCCGACTCTTCGCGACCCCATGGATTGCAGCCTACCAGGCTCCTCTGTCCATGGGATTTTCCAGGCAAGAGTCCTGGAGTGGGGTGCCATTGTCTTCTCTTTCATCTCTGTTTATACAAATACAAAGTATACTATTACACCGCCACTAAAAGAAACAAAATAGAATCTTTATAGAGATATGGATGGACCTAGAGTCTGTCATACTGAGTGAAGGATGTCAGAAAAAGAAAAACAAATATGGTATATCAATGCATAGATACGGAATCTAGAAAAATAGTAGAGATGGCCTTAATTTTCAGGGCAGGAATACAGATGCAGATGTAGAGATTGGACATGTAGACACACAGTGAGGGAAAGGGAGGGGAGGATGAGTCGAGAGATTAGGGCTGACATATATACACTTCCATGTGTGAAACTGACAGCTAGTGGGAAGCTGCCGGACAGCACAGGAAGCTCTGTTCAGTGCTCTGTGAGGACCTAGGGGTGGGATGAGGGGAGTGTGAGAGGGTCCAAGAGGGAAGGAATGTACGCATACATATAGCTGATTCCCTTCAGTGGGGCAGCAGAAACTAGCACAACATTGTAAGGCAATTATATTCCAATAAAAATATTTTTAAATGTATACCTACATATATGCCTTTTTCCATGTCTGATTATGCCTTCAATTAGCAAGACTTTATTGCCTGTTAATTAGGTACAAGCACTTTGATAAAGCCTTGAGGGAGGGTACCAACAAGTAAGAGATGTCTTTGCACTGTTGTTGGAGGAGGTAATTGCAAAATGTGACAGCATTGACCCTCGAGCTGGCCCCGGGCAATGAGAGGCTCCTTACCCCTTCGCCGTCCTTGGAATGTGTGTTTTGCCCACTGCTCCCACCATAGGAGCCATTTTCAAGGACACGGGCATGAGACAGCAACGTGTTGCTGAGACCATCTGGATGGTGTACGTGACTGAGCCCAGTTAAGGCTTCTATATAAACTTCTAAGGTTCTGGTGGGCGGGTATAGAGATCTACTCGTCTTGCTGCATCCAAGACAAGCCTCCTCTGTAAGTTCCTTTGCTTGTGAAACCACCACCAACCAGTCCAGAGGGGCTGCCTCTTCCCTTGGTCTCTCCCTGCCCTCCAAGTCCAGGGGCCAATTTGTAAATTAATGATTGTTCCTAAAGAGTGGGCAGGGCAGATGGTCTGTGCACAAGGCAGAGAAAGCTCTGGACTGTGGGATACTGGGGAGTGTGGCATTCAAATGTTCCATTAAGTTCTCTGTACAGATTGAATTTCCATGGAGGGAAGCTGACATTTCCATGTATTGGGAGCTAACATCTCATTTCATCCTGTGAGGTTATTCTGCCCATTTTACAGACAAGGAGACTGAGGTTTAAAGGAGTAAAGTAAATTGCTGTGGCCCCACTGCTGGCGGGATGAGCTTCCATGAGAGTCAAGATCACTGAATCCTGCTGCTGCCCATGTGTCTTGTGAGGCCATGGAGCACTGTGGTCCAGGGCTCAGGTGCTGGTGAGAAATGGCTGTGAGATAAGTCCCAGGTCCACTCCTCACTAGCTCTTTAATTTGTCTAAACCTTGGTTTGCTTATCTGTAAAAGGGGGATAAATCTGAGTACCCACCCCCTAAGGCAGATGGGAGGATCTGATGAGTTGAAATGTGTGAGTGCTAGTAAATGTCTAAGGAAAGCTCAGCCACCATAACTGCCGTTCTTAACACTATCGCTAGTATTACTACTGTTGTCAAAAGGAGACCCTGGTGGCACGGAGCCACACACTGTGAACTCGTGATCTTTCTTTAATCCCCATGCCACTCATCCTGTCCCCATTGCATGCAACATGGGAATTGTGCAGTGAGGAATCAGTGTTTAAACATGAGATCAGACTAGCAGGACCACATCGGTACGCATGAACCAGGGTCCAGATGAGTCCTGTGAACAAAGAGAAAACTCTCAGAATCGGACTCAGGGCCATCTCCCCTGAGCTGGGTTGGGACGCTCTGATAGGGTCATTTATACCCTTTTGTGCAGTTTCCCTGGTGGTTCAGCAGTAAAGAATCCTCCTGCAATGCAAGAGACATGAGTTCAATCCCTGGGTCAGGAAGACACCCTAGAGAAGGAAAGGACAACCCCCTCCAGTATTCTTGCCTGGGAAATTCCATGCACAGAAGAGCCTGGCGGGCTAGAGTCCACGGGGTTGCAAAGAGTCAGACACGACTGAGCGACTACACAACAATGCGTTGCTTGTAGGTCTCCCCACCCTAAATGTGCTGTGAGTTTGAGCTTTTCCTCTTCTTCGAGAACATCACAGATAAGGACCTGCACTCTAAATCTTTGTCTACTTAAGCCCCAAAAGAGTCTCAGAAAGAATCTTCTTTGGCTTACAGAAGAAACAGGGATCAAATGCTCACTCAGCTTCAGCTGTTTTCACATCCATTTTTATCTTGACAAACTGCAGGTATTATGATGCTTATCTGACGGCAGAGACAGCTGAGAAGCATAGAAGTTAATTTATTTACTCATGGTTTTCATAGAATCCTGAGCATTAAGAAATGGGGGGTGGTTGTACCTATATCAGAATTTCTCTCAAAGGGTGTAAAATGTGGTTGGAGAAACAGAGGCTTGGAGGGATCTGTGTGTCTGAACAGGAAATGAAAGAGACATGGAAATTTATTGACTTCCTCATCTCTGAATGAAATAGCTAAATTCCTCTCAATGCTTTGCACTGATCAGTGTAAAATCCTGATATTTCTTCTAGTACTTACTTCTCTCTTGTATTGTCTGCCTCCCAGCTAAAATACAAGCTCCCAGAAGACAAAGATTGGGGACTATCTAATTCACACCAGTCTCCTAACACCAAATCTAGCTCCTAACATGATCAAGACTCAACTGATACTTGTTGAATGAATCAATGAAGCTTAAACTTTACTTAAACTTCTTGATTTTCCAAGAGGCCCTGGTTCCTGGAGTCTTCCATGTGAACAAAGGTATCCAACCAGAGGAGGGAGAATTTCTTTAAAAAGTAATAAAAGTCAAGTCTATAGTGTCTGACTCCCTTGTTATAACAGTTTCCCCTTCTCTGTCAAACAGCAGAATTGCCCTGTTGACTATAAGCTCTGTGGGGTACAGATCATGTCCTATTGTGCATTTGATCCTCAAGGGCTGGTAGAAAGCTTGATAGGCTAAAGGGGTTCAAAACTATTTAGAAAAAAAAAGCTTGGCCTCAAAGAAACAGAGCTTCATAGTCACCCTTTCTTCAAATATTCACTGATTTAAACTGCCAAGTTCTAAGCTCTTAGGTACAATGTACACACAGCATCACTGTCCCTACCTGCCAGTCTACCTAGTCACTGTTCAGTTGCTAAGTCACATCTGACCTTTGCAACCCCATGGACCACCCGGCTTCCTTGTCCTTCAGCGTCTCCTGGAGTTTGCTCAGCCTCATGTCTGTTGAGGCTGTGATGCCATCCAACCATCTCATCCTCGGTCACCTCCCTTCTCCTCCTGCTCTCACTCTTTCTAGGCATCAGGGTCTACCTAGTGCTTTTGCAAAAATGAGTTCCCAACAGTCACATATTCTCTGTTGTTGCAAGATGGACAACAGGCCCTGAAAAATAAGAAAGAAAGAAAGAAAGAACAGAGGGGGAAAGGCTTTGCAATTCACTCCTTGTGTCTCTTGCCAGCAGAGACGAGAAACCACTAGCAATTATGTCGAAGCCATTACTGCAAAGCCAATTTGCTTCTGGAGTTACAGTTGCACTCCAGGAACTTGACTGATACTCCAGAGAGGTCATTACTTGCCGGAGACATGTTATTGAGGGCAGTAGTGTCCTTGCCAGCCTGGGATGCCCTCAGTCGAGTGTGATAGCAGGAAATGGGGGTCAAAATAATTAACCTCATGTGATTTTGGTAGGACTCATTGCAAAATCACCCAGATGCACTCAACTGTTTCTTCCAGTTAAATAATCTAAGAGCATCCATTTCCCCCCAAAGGTTCTCTTCCCACATCCCTGCCTATTTTTTTTTCCTACCTCTCAATCCATATACCTTTTGATTTGTTTTCTCTCTTTTATTCCTCCTGCCTTCCTCTCCTCTTACAGATTCTGCTGGTGATAGTTTTGCTAGGGTTTTCAGCACCATTATTATCACTGTGTGAGTGTGTGTTCAGTTGCTAAGTTGCATCTGACTCTTTGCAACCCCATGGACTGTAGCCCTCCAGGCTCTGGACGGCGCTCCTCTGTCCTTGGGATTTCCCAGGCAAGTATACTGGAGTGGGTTGCCATTTCCCTCTCCACTCATTCCCTATTCCCACCACATAATCAAGAACTCTAGAGGTCCAGTCAAGATCCCCTTCATGAATCACAGCCTGTCACAGCAATGGGATTTGTGTAATGAAGGCGTGAGACATGCTGTGCAGGGCCACCCAAGTGGACGGGTCAGAATGAAGAGTTTTGACAAAACAAGGTCCACTGGAGGAGGGAATGGCAAACCACTCCAGGATTCTTGCCTCAAGAACCCCACGAACAATATGAAAAGCAAAAATAACACGACACCAGAAGATGAGCCCTCCAGGCCGCAAAATGCCCAGTATGCTCCTGGGGAAGAATGGAGGGCAATCATGAATCTCTCCAGAAAAATCAGCAGCTGGGTGAAAGTGGAAATGATACTGAGTTGCAGATGTGTCTGGGGGTGAAAGTAAAGTTCGATGCTATAAGAACAGTATTGCATAAGAACCTGGAATGTTAAGTCCATGATTCAAGGTAAATTGGACGTGGTCAAACATGAGAAGGCAAGAGTGAACATTGACATCTCAGGAATCAGTGAACTAAAGTGGACGGGAATAGGCAAATTTAATCCAGATGATCGTTATATATACAGCTGTGGGCAAGAATCCCTTAGAAGAAATGGAGTAGTCCTCACAGTCAACAAAAGAATCCAAAATGCAGTCCTCGGGTGCAGTCTCAAAAACGACAGAATGATCTCAGTTTGTTTCCAAGGCAAACCATTCAACAGCACAGTATCTAACCACTAATGTCAAAGACGCTGAAGTTGACCAGTTCTATGAAGATCTGCAAGACCTTCTAGAACTAACACCAAAAAAGGGATGTCCTTTTCATCACAGGGGATTGGAAATACAAAAGTAGGAAGTCAAGTGATACCTGGAATAATAGATAAGTTTGGCAGGACAAAGGCTGAAGGAAGCAGGACAGAGTCTAATCAAGTTTTGTCAAGAGAACACACCGGTCATAGCAAACATCCTCTTCCAACAACACAAGAGACGACTCTACACATGAACATCACCAGATGGTCAATACCAAAGTCAGACTGATTATATTATTTGCAGTCAAACATGAAGAAGCTCTATACAGTCAGCAAAAACAAGACTAGGAGCAGACTGTGGCTCAGATCATGAGCTCCTTATTGCAAAATTCACACTTAAATTGAAAACAGTAGGGAAAACACTATGCCACTTAGGTATGACCTAAATCAAATCCCTTATGATTATACAGTGCAAGTGTCAAATAGGTTCAAGGGATTAGATCTGATAGACAAAGTGCCTGAAGAAATATGGATGGAGGTTCATAACATGGTAGAGAAGGCAGAGACCACAATCATCAGCAAGAAAAAGAAATGCAAGAAGGCAAAGTGGTTGTCTGAAAAGGCTTTACAAATAGCTGAGGAAAGAAGAGAAGCAAAAAGCAAGGGAGAAAGGGGAAGATATATCCAACTAAATGCGGGGTTACAGAGAACAGCAAAGAGATAAGAAGGCCTTCTTAAATGAACAATGCAAAGAAATTGAGGAAAACAATAGAATGGGAAAGACTAGAGATCTCTTCAAGAAAACGGGATATCAAGGGAATGTTTCATTCAAGGATGGATAAATAAAGGACAATAAAGGACAGAATGGTAAGGATCTAATAGAATAAGCAGAAAAGATTAAGAAGAGGTGGCAAGAATACAGAGAACTATACAAAAAAGGTCTTAATGACCCGGAATACCATGATGGTGTGATCACTCACCTAGAGCCAGACATCCTGGAGTTCAAAATCAAGTGGGCCTTAGGAAGCATTACTATGCACAAAGCTAGTGGAGGTGATGGAATTCCAGCTGAGCTATTTACAATTCTGAAAGATGATGCTGGTAAAGTGCTGCACTCAATATGTCAGCAAATTTGAAAAACTCAGCAGTGACCACAGGACTGAAAAAGGTCAGTTTTCATTCCAGTCCCAAAGAAGAGCCGTGCCAAAGAATGTTCAAACTGCTTCAGAGCGGTGCTCATCTCACATGCTGGAAAAGTAATGCTCAAAATCATTCAAGCTAGGCTTCATTAGTACATGAACTAAGAACCTCCATATGTGCAAACTAAATAAAGAAAAGGCAGAGGAACCAGAGATTATAATGCCAACATTCATTGGATTATAGAGAAAGAAAGAGAATTCCTGAAAAGCATCTACTTCTGCTTCATTGACTATGCTAAAGCCTTTGACTGCGCAGATCACAACAAACTGTGGAAAATTCTAAAAGAGATGGGAATACCAGACCACCTGACCTGCATCCTGAGAAACCTGTATGTGGGTAAGGAAGCAACAGTTAGCACCAGACATGGAACAATGGAGTAGTTCCAAATTGGGAAAAGGAGTGCATCAAGGCGGTATATTGTCACCCTGCTTATTTAACTTATATGCTGAGTACATTATGTGAAATGCTGGGCTGGATGAAGCACAAGCTGGAATAAAGATTACTGGGAGAAATATCAATAACCTCAGATAAGCAGATGACACCACTCTGATGGCAGAAAATGAAGAGGAACTCTTGATGAAGGTGAAAGATGAGAGAGAAAATGCTGACTTGAAACTCAACATTCAAAACTAAGATCATGGCATCTGCTCCCATCACTTTATGGCAAACAGAAGGGGAAAAAGTAGAAATGGTGACATATTTTCTTTTCTTGGGCTCCCAAATCATTGTAGACAGTGACTGAAACTATGAAATTAAGATGTTTGCTTCTTGGGAGGAAGGTTATAACAAACCTAGACAGCATATTAAAAAAGCAGAAACACCATTTTACCAACAGAGGTCTGTATAGTCAAAGTTACGGTCTTTCCTTTTTCCAGTAGCCATGTATAGATATGAGAGTTGGGTCATAGGGAAGGCTGAGCGCTGAAGAATTGATGCTTTCAAACTGTGGTGTTGAAGATTCTTGAGAGTCTCTTGGACTGCAAGGAGATCAAACCAGTCAGTTCTAAAGGAAATCAACCCTGAAAACTCATTGGAAGGACTGATGCTAAAATTGAAGCTCCAATACTTTGGCCACCTGATGCAAAGAGCAGACTCATCAAAGAAGACTCTGATGCTGGGAAAGAATGAAGGCTGGAGAAGGGGACGACAGAGGATGCGATCGTTAGATAGCATCACGGACTCGGTGGACATGAATTTGTGCAAACTCCAAGAGACTGTGAAGGACAGGGGAGCCTGGCATGCTGCAGTCCATGGGGTTGCGAAGAGTCGGATACAACTGAGCAACTGAACTGAACAAAACCTTTATCTGCAGAACATGCAGTTTTCAGACTGCAAGGGCAATTTCATCTCCTCGCCACAAGAGGTCACTGCTGAGGAATCAAGACGGAGGTCCAGAGACACTTACTTGCCTTGGCTGAGAGGAGGCCGCCAGCGCTGGCTTAGATCATTGCCCAGGCTGAAATGGGGACCTACACTTAGGCCGAGGCTATAGTTATATTAGTTTACAAGCATGTATGCTGAGTTGTCGTCCTTAGGTTGGTACATTGTGTCAGGGGTCCACATGGCCCTTTCTTCCAGCCTGGGAGCTTGGTGAGGGTCCCTGCCCTGCACCCTGCTGGTCTCCTTCATCACATGGCTCTGAGATCACGGTGACCATCTCTGCCCCTCTCCAGCGTGTGGGCCTGCAGGACCCCTTTGCAGACCCGTCCACACTTCCCAGCCCCCTATATCACAAGGAGAGTGATGGCTTCCGCCGCCTCTCCAAAAAGTCCTCCAACAGTACCTGCCCCCAAACAACACGGTCCCAGTCTTGTTACCAACTTCCCAAAGGAACGTGAGTGCCTCCTATCAGACAAGGTCTGCTCCATGCTTGCTGCTGGATTCTCTTCCACAGGGAAGGGCTACAGGTTTTTTCCTTACACAAGTGCAGTGGTATATGACCAGACGCCCAGTCTTAGTTTTTAAAAACTCAAAACAGCATAAAACAAAACACTACCCTTGAAGAGCTTACAATCCAGGGAAGACATCCGTTAGCTTCCAGGCCACTCCAGAACTGCTCTATTTGATTAACCAAATCCCATCCCATCAGGAGTGCCTTAAAGGAGACAGATCCTAGGTGCCCGAGAAGCATAATGCAAAGATGGGTGCTGAGGCCTATGCAGGGAGAGACCACCTTAAGCAGCACAAGAGTATTTTACCCAGACCACCTCCACTGTCATCCGCATCCGCATCACTGCCACCCTACCAGGAGTCAGCCCTGAATTCACAGACTCGCAGAGGGACAAGGCTCATGAGCCACACAGGCGTGGATAGATGTGAAAGAAGGGCCAATTTCTAAATCAGTCTCCCTTCCCATCCTTCATGCACTGCGGCTGAGTAAATGTAGAATTTAGGAAGTGAAGGGATTGGATGCCAAGGACACCCCCACCAACCTTCTAGTTAATTCCCTCTGAAGCCCCAGCCCCGAGGCGCTTCAGCCTTAAACTGTATTCTCTGTCTTTGCTTCCCTTCCAGGCTACTCCAGCAAGGGGCACCCTCCAAATCTGGGAGAGTGTGAGAAGGAGGGGTGAAGGGCTTGGAATAAATGAAGCAGATAAGGCTGAGCAACTGTGGAAGCTGGAGGAAATTGCTTCCAGCAGTTTCGAGTCATGGCTTGACTCATAATTTAACCTTGAATATAGTTTTCAAAAATCATTAGGTCCCCAAAGCTTTCATCTCTACAGTGATTAGCCATGATGCAGTAAGCAAGAAGTTAATCTATTTATGTCAGAGGAGGCATGTAATGCATGAAAATCTATTCGTTCTGAATTTGCGTACTGTGCTGATTGCTCTGTCGTCGGCACGGTGCTGGGCGCTGGGAGACAGGACAATGGACAAACTCAGCCTCCCTCCCTCCAAGGACCTTACAGTCTCATTTCAGGAGGAGACAAGAAATCAGCACTTACGGAATACCTACTGTATGCCAGAAACCCTGCCAGAACTATTTGCCTCCACTCACCCCAACACCAGCCATGTAATTGAGTGTATTCTATATATCAGTAAACTGAGACTCAGAGAGGTTATATATTTTACCCAAAGTCACATGGTTAAAATCAGAGGATTCAGAATGCATACCATGGTCGAATTCCAAAATCTGTGCAATGACCACTTTTTCCAAGAGCTAAACAGGCCCAGAGGCCAACCCAAACCTTTCTTTACTGAGTTCTGTTTCCCTGGCCTGCTTATCTGCATGAAAAAAAAAAAAAAAAAAAATGCAGTGTTATTTGGGCCAAAACAGATCAGGGTATTCAAAGTGGCTTTTAATTTAAAATTATATTAAGACAACCCAAGGGATGGGATGAAAAAAGTCAGAACCCTCTCCTGACACACAAGAAAATAATATGCAAACAACATTACTAGTTATGCTAACTCAAACTTACAGAGAGAACATAGTATCATCCTTATTTTACAGCTGAGGAAACCGAGGTACAGAGATGTTAAGGAATTTGCTCAAAGTTAAGCAGTTAGTGAGTGGAAGAACAGGAATTTGATTCGAGGATCCAATCTGTTATTAATAGAATGACAGGCTATATTTCTAATGATGATGGTTAAGACAGGGAGATAGATGAATAGACGGATGGGGTGAGAAATGGAGAATTTCCTGCCATATCAGCAAACAGGAGTCACTATCATCAGCGATCCCAGCCCTCCACCATGAACTGGTGACCCCTAAGGACACTCAGGAAGAAGAATACCTGTGATCTAACAGCCATCAGATTGCAGCCACTCCCTACAGTGAGCCTAAGGGAGCTCAGGAGGTAAAAAGCACAGGATACTGGCCCCAGATATCTGAGATGCATACGAAAGGAAGGGGTTCAGTGAGTCGAGACTCTTACATCTTCCCATACATAGAAAAGCCCCATACAAAAAAAAAAAAGCACAAAATTCCTTAACTTCCTGCCTCCTTGGAGCAGCTCTCAGGGACTTGAGATGCTGTCTCCTGGGCTTGAAGTCCTGAAAATTCCCACAAAATAAAACATAACACTCAACTTTCAGGTTGTGACTAAAGTGAACAATGGACAGATAAATACATAAATACAGACATTCCTCAGAAATATTTTGGGTTATATTCCAGACCACCCTGATAAAGTGAATATAGCACTTAAAGCTGAGTCACACAGACCTTTTGGTTTCCCAGTGCATGTACAAGTTACGTTGACACTATATTGTAGTCCATCTATTAAATATGCAATTGCATGATGTTTAAGAAGAACAATGCAAACATCCTAATTAAAAGTATTTTATTGCTGAAAATGCTACCCATCATCTGACTCTTCAGC
Source organism: Madoqua kirkii (assembly GCA_006408675.1). Taxonomy (NCBI): domain Eukaryota; kingdom Metazoa; phylum Chordata; class Mammalia; order Artiodactyla; family Bovidae; genus Madoqua; species Madoqua kirkii. The sequence continues at coordinate 5,142 of SJYC01010193.1, read as the reverse complement.
AAGTCATCACTTGCTGGTGGGTGGAGGGTTTGAAATATTGGAAAATTATTAATTCTAAAATGTGACACAGAGGCATGAAGTAAGTGATGCTTTTGGAAAAATGGAGCCAACAGATTTGCTCGACATGGGGTTGCCACAAAATTTCAACTTGGAAAAAAAAACAACACACATGGTTATCTGTGAAACACAGTAAGGCATAGAGAAAATGAGACTTTCCTGCTCAGGTCGGAGTTAAGAGTGGTTCCACTGCAGGGCGGCTTGGGTTCCGTCCCTGGTCAGGGGCTAAGATCCCACACACTGTGGAGTGAGGCATAAATAAACAAGCAAAGAGCAATAGAGCAATGAATACCTGTAGACAGATAGACAGATGGATGACCAGATGGACAGGTAGGTGGATAGATGGATGAATAACAGATATGTAGATAAATGGACAGCTAGATAGACGGGTAGATGGATAGATAGGTAGAATAGACAAAGTAATAGATGGATGGCTAGATGGACAATAAATAGATGGATGAATAGATGATACAGATACACAGGAATGATCAGAGGGACACAAGGACCTCTGGGACCTTTGAGGAATTGGAGCCCAGGGACCAGGCCTCCAGCAGAGCTCTCAGCCTGCCACCATGGCAACACAAAGGCCATATGGTCCCTAGGAAATGTTCTGTCAGGATTGACCCCAGTCCTTCCCTTCCACCTGGCAGGAAGGTTGGGCATCTCAAATTATTTTTTCTTTTGTCCAGGAACTCATGGCCCTGCTGGCTGCCCTTAGTGATCCTAGTACCCTGACCTCAGTTACCTGGCTGGTAGCAGAGCCAAAAGCAACTCCCACTGAGCCCTCAAAATGTGCCATATATATATATATATATGTACACACACACACACACACACACACACACACACACACACACACACACGCATTACGTGAGGCTGCATCCCTACTGGTTCTTTATACCTTTCACCACAGAGGTGGGAGGGGTTGGGGAAGAGAAAAACTTCAGTGTTATAGGGTTTTCTTGGTCTCCAAAGATAAGAGTAGTGTACTCGGAATTGACTCATTGTATTGATAGATGCTCTTACCTGCCTTACTTTCTAGCCTGTGACATCCAGTCCTGTACATCCTCAAAATAATGGATCACTGCCTTCTAGTAAAGGGCTTTCCTGGTGGTTCAGCAGTAAAGAATCCACCTGCCAGTGCTAGAGGGGCGGATTCGATTCCTGGGTCAGGAAAATCCCTGGCATAGGAAATGGTAACCCACTCCAGGATTCTTGCCTGGAGAATTCCACAGGTATAGCAGCATAGTGGGCTACAGTTCACAGTGTTGCAAAGAGTCTCTGAGCACTTACATGCCTCTTAGTAAAATAGCTGAGACTGTATACAGGGTAACCATATCTAGAATCCAAAGCCTGAGTACTTCTGAAATGGAAAGAGGGCACGGTTCATAACAGTGCTGGGACCCTAGGCGTAGAATGAGACTGTCCTAGCAGCATGCGGATGGAAGGCCAGCCAGATCTTGCATGGACTCATCTACATCATCTGCACTCTTCTTAATGCCATACACATATTAATCTATTTGATTCTCTCCACAGCTCTAAGAAGAGGGACCTACTATCATCTCCACTTTACTGATGAAGAAGCTGAAGTGCTGGATTTCCCTGGTAGCACAGTGGAATAGGAATTCACCTGTCAGTGCAGGGGACATGAGTTTGATCCCTGGTCTGGGAGGATTCCACATGCCACAGAGCGTCTAAGCCCATGCACCACAGCTACTGAGGAAGAGGAGAAGAAGAAAGATGGGAAGGAGGAGAGGAGCATGGGGTAGACAAGGTCACATCAGGAAGCATAGACCTCTACTCGCTTTAGGCATGTTTGTGACTCTCTGGATTGGTATCTGGGGTCTCGAGCCTCCAAAATAAGTATCCTTACGTTCCTACACCTGCTTTAGGGGATAGCCCTGCCAGAGCAGGGGGTAAGGATAAAACAGGAAAATACAGGCTTCTCAGCACCTACCTACTATATCCACTGTCCTCCCATACCTCCCCAAACAATGGTTCAGTGAAACCTAAGAAGCTTCCAGTTGCCACGGGAGTGGCAAGAATGTATCTAGTAGGAAGTAGGCATAGAAGAAGCTATTGCAACAGCTTCTCCAAGCAATCCCCAATCTATGACCCTTTTCATCTAGAGTCAAAGATACCTTTCTGGATAACAGCAACACGTCCTGAAGTCTTCTGTATCCTCAGACTGGCACCTGGGTTGCCGTACTTCCACCCGGATCTGTTCCAAGTCCAGTACACAGAGGGAGCCAGTTCCCTTTGCAGCTTGATACATTTCACGAAATAGTCATTCTGAAATAGACGGTGAAACTGGGCCAGGAACAGGAAAGGGAGTTCCCCCATGATTATACAAACTGACATAGGAGCATCAGTGCTCAGGGCAGGGAGAGGAGCCCACGGGGGTCTTACCCACAGATCTAAACAGCAGCTGTGGCGGCCCCCACCACCCAGATAAATCAAGATAATCCCACTTGTGGAGCGATGGTCTTATTTATCAGGCAGACTTCGTTCCCTTTCTACCTGGATTTATCAACGTTGGAGGGAATCAAGGCCCTGAGAACTAGTTTTACAGGGAGAGTACAGGAGAATCTGGACTTCCCAGGTGGTGCAGTGGTGAAGAACCCACCTGCCAGAGCAGCAGACACAGAGACACAGCTTTGATCCCTGAGTCAGGAGGAGCCTCTGGAGGAGGAAATGGCAACCCACTTCAGTATTCTTGCCTGGGAAATTTCAGGGACACAGGAACCTAAGGGGTATAGTTCATGGGGTCACAAAGAATCGGACACCACTGAGCACAGCCCCGCATTTAGCAGGAAAGCCTAGGAAGGAAGAGACGATGGGAAGAAAGGGAGGACAGTCATTGCAAATGAAGACACTGATGACAAATTCCCCACTTTCCTCCCATCCAGAGGGCATTAGGTTGTCATTTCTGAGCCTTAGGCTCTAAAAGACACATTTCAAGGTCGCTTCTTTCCAAGTTTTTCTAAAGTCTAGACGATCCTCTTTCCACATTGCGAGCTAGTCCCAGACTCCCTTATCATACATTCAAACAGTTTGCCTAAACGTCCAAATCTTAATTAGGTGTGTAATTGGGGAGGCGAAGGCAGTGTGAAAATGAGCAAACAGTCCCCAAATTTCCTTTTTGCTGCGACTCCCGGCTCCCTCTCAAAGACTTTAAGTACCCAAACGATATTTTTTTCTCTACAATCATTTCCTTTCCCAATTCATTTTCTAATCCAAAGGCCTAAGGGTTCAAGTCCTCTGGGACTTATTTCAACACCAACTGAGAGAGAACAGTTGTCCCTACATTTCCGCAAAATAGAGGCTTGCATTAAAAAGAATGAAATAAAGCCATTTGCAGCATATGGGTGAGCCTAGAGAGTGTCATTTTGAGTGAAGTAAATCAGACAGAGAAGGGGAAACATTGTATGACACCCCCTATGCACAGAATCTAACAGGGAATGGTGCACGTGAACTGGTAAAACAAAGAGGCTCGCAGACTTAGGAAACGAATTTATGGATATGTCAGGGGTGGTGTTTAGGGACTTCGGGAAGGACATGGACACACTGCTATATTTAAAATGGATAACCAACAAGGACCCACAGCGCAGGGAGCTCTGATCAGCGTTCTGTGGCAGCCTGGATGGAAGGGGGGTCTGAGGGACAATGGATATTTGTGTATGGATGGTCCCTTCACTATTCACCTGAAGCTATCACAACACTGTTAATCAGCTATACCCCAGTACAAAATAAAAAGTTTAAAAGGAAAAAAAAAATAGAGGCATGACTAAGAAATAAACATGCAGGTACACATACAAGTTTTCCTTGCATAAGATTTCAAGTTGAATTTAGCTTGAGCTGAGAATTCCACTCTGTCCCTTCATCTGTTCCTGTTTTTTTTCCCCCCCTCCAGTTTTATTTATTTATTTAACTTTACAATATTGTAGTGGTTTTTGCCATACATTGACAAGAATCCGCCATGAGTGTACACGTGTTTCCCATCCTGAACCCCCCTCCCACCTCCCTCCCCATCCCATCCCTCTGGGTCATCCCAGTGCATCAGCCCCGAGCACCCTGTCTTCATGCATCAAACCTGGACTGGTGGTTCATTTCACATGTGATAATTTACATGTTTCAATCCATTCTCCCATATGATCCCACCCTCTCCCTCTCCCACAGAGTCCAAGACTGTTCTTTACATCTGCGTCTCTTTTGCTGTCTTGCATACAGGGTTATTATTACCATCTTTCTAAATTCCATATTTATACATTAGGATACTGTATTGCAGAGAAGGCAATGGCACCCCACTCCAGTCAGTACTCCTGCCTGGAAAATACCATGGACGGAGGAGCCTGGTGGGCTGCAGTCCTTGGGGTCACTAAGAGTCAGACAGGACTGAGTGACTTCACTTTCACTTTTCACTTTCATTCATTGAAGAAGGAAATGGCAACCCACTCCAGTGTTCTTGCTTGGAGAATCCCAGGGATAGGGGAGCCTAGTGAGCTGATGTCTATGGGGTTGCACAGAGTCGGACACAACTGAAGCGACTTAGCAGCAGCAGCAGCAGCAGCATACTGTATTGCTGTTGTCTTTCTGACTCACTTCACTCTGTATAATAGGCTCCAGTTTCATCCACCTCATTAGAATTGATTCAAATGTATTCTTTTTAATGGCTGAGTAATACTCCATTGTGTATACGTATCACAGCTTTCTTATCCATTCATCTGCTGATGGACATCTAGGTTGCTTCCATGTCCTGGCTATTATAACAGTGCTGTGATGAACATTGGGGTACACGTTGGTTTCCTCGGTGTGTATGCCCAGCAGTGGGATTGCTGGGTCATAAGGCAGTTCTATTTCCAGTTTTTTAAGGAATCTCCACACTGTTCTCCATAGTGGCTGTACTAGTTTGTATTCCCACCAACAGTGTAAGAGGGTTCCCTTTTCTCCACACCCTCTCCAGCATTTATTGCCTGTAGACTTTTGGAACACAGCCATTCTGACTGGTGTGAAATGGTACCTCACTGTGGTTTTGATTTGCATTTCTCTGATAATGAGTGATGTTGAGCATCTTTTCATGTGTTT
>SJYC01010191.1:32-12616 GCA_006408675.1 Madoqua kirkii | reverse complement strand
TGCTATTATTTTCTCCCATTCAGAAGGCTGTCTTTTCACCTTGCTTATAGTTTCCTTTGTTGTGCAGAAGCTTTTAATTTTAATTAGGCCCCATTTGTTTATTTTTGCTTTTATTTCCAATATTCTGGGAGGTGGGCCATAGAGGATGCTGCTCTGATTTATGTCGGAGAGTGCTTTGCCTGTGTTCTCCTCTAGGAGTTTTATAGTTCCTGGTCTTATGTTTAGATCTTTAATCCATTTTGAGTTTATGTTTGTGTGTGGTGTTAGAAAGTGATCTAGTTTCATTCTTTTACAAGTGGTTGACCAAGTCTTCTAAGTGTAGGGAATGTGCTTTTGCAGGACCCTTTGGAAGCTCATTGATGGCAATTTCCATAAACAGCAACTTGCTTTGAAAGGCTGGGTTGGGGGAGGTCGTTAGAAAAGAGAAACTATGCCTGGAATTCCTTCTCTTGCTGCTGATTTTGACAGCTGTGCGGATCAGAGATGCTGCTGGAGCCACAGATGGTGCTGGCCTTTGGGGCCAGGTCTTAGGCTGGGGTGCAGCTGAAACTAGAGCAGGGCTGGGGCTGAGTGTAGGGTGGGTGAGGTGGAGAGGCAAAGTGGCCAGACTTCCTCAAACATCAGGCTCCTCCCCCTTCTTGTGTTAATTTTTTAGAACGGCCATTCCAAAATGCCATAAACTGAGTGGGCTTCTCCGGTGGCTCAGTGGTAAAGAATCTGCCTGCCGGTGCAGGAGACAGAGGAGATTCGAGCTGATCCCTGGACTGGGAAGACCCCTGGAGGAGGAAAGCGCAACCCAGTCCAATATTCCTGCCTGGAGAATCCCCATGGACAGAAGAGCCTGGTGGGCTGCAGTCCATGGGGTCACAGAGAGTCAGACATGACTGAGTGACTGAACACACACCCAGAGTAGCTAAAACAAGAGAAATGTCTTCTCTCACAGTCCTGGAGGTTAGGAGTCCAGAGCCCAGGTGCCAGCAGCGCTGGCTCCCCCTGGAGACTGGGAGCATCCTTCCCCAGCCTCCCCACCGCTTCGGGCAGCTGCCAGCGCTCTTTAGCATTCCTTGACTTGGAGGCACATCACTGCAACCTCCGCCTCTGTCTTAATCTGGCACTTTCCCTCTCTGTGCATTGCTGTGTCTAAATTTTCCACTTCTTATATGGCCCTTCCTGTTCCAGCATGATCTCATCTTAACTCAGTTCCACCTGCAAAGAGCCTTTTTTCTAAATAAGGCCAAAATCCCAGGTTCTGACTGCGTGTGAATTTTGGTGGAATACTATGTAAAATACTGTCTCTCTTTAACAGGCCTTCTGGGGCCAGGCTTAGGTTCCAGATGGGCTTCCCTGGTGGCTCAGTGGTAAAGAATCTGCCTGCAATGCAGGAGACCTGGGTTTGAGCCCTGGGTTGGGAAGATTCCCTGGAGAAGGGAATGGCAACCCAGAGTCTTCTGGAGAATTCCATGGACAGAGGAGCCTGGTGGGCTTTAGTCCATGGGGTTGCAAAGAGGTGGACATGACTGAGCGACCAACACTTTCACTACACTTTCAGGTTCCAGGGCTGAGAAATATGAAAAGTGGAGGGAAGCAGCTAACCGAGAGGATGATGCTAAGACTTCTGATGATGACGAAACCCTACGTATATCCTAAGCTCTATGGAAATCACATATTGAACATTACCCGGTTCTACTCCATTAAAGGCGCTAGGTTGTACCTTGCTTTGTTGGAGAACTACTTGGACACATTCTATGCTTCCGTTCCCAGTGCTGGCTTTCACTTTGAATGAGTTAAAAGTGTCTGACTTCACACCCTCTCTGAACAGAGCTCCTGTGAGTTTTTCAGATGCTACAGTGACCTACTTTTAGATGATCAAAACTGGAGGTGTGAAAAAAAAAAAAGTAAAATTGATTTTGTTAACTAAAGGCGGAAGTGGAGGTAAGGAAGATCACAGAAGGCCATGCGTCATCTCCCACGCTGCCAGTCTGTAGGCAGAGCCAGGCACCATCTGTGTGTGAAGTCTCTAGATGTGCTTGAAGAGTCACATACGCAGGCGCCGTAGATACTCACCACGGAAAAGGATTCTGTCACACTGATGTCATTCCGGAGTGCTAATGATGTCTGATATTATGTAAGAATAATTTTTTTAAAAGAAGAGTACACATAGTAATATGAGTGCCTGTAAGTCACTTCAGTTGTTCCGACTCTGCGGCCCCGTGGACTGCGGCCCACCAGGCTCCTCTGTCCGTGGGATTCTCCAGGCAAGAACACTGGAGCGGATTGCCATTTCCTTCTCCAGGGGATCTTCTCTACTCAGGGATCAAACCTGGGTCTCCTGCATTAAAGGCAGATGCTTTAACCTCTGAGCCACCAGGGAAGCCCCAAGGAAGTATAGTAGTGAATATATATAAAATTTTATTTTATTTAAAAATTTAAAATTTTATTTTATTTAAAAGTTTTAAGTTTTAAAAATTTTATTTTATTTAAAATTTTATTTTATTGAAGTGTACTTGATTTATAATGTATTAATTTCTGCTTTATAGCAAAGTGACTCACTTATACATATATATCGATAATTACATTTTTTCATATTCTTTTCCATTATGGCTCATCACAGAATATTGAATATAGTTCATTGTACTCTATGGCAGGCCTTGGTGTCTACTCATTCTGTATATAATAGTTTACATGTGCTAATCCCCAACCCCCAATCTGTCTTCCACCAACTCTGCCTCTCCCTTGGCAACCACAAGTCCTTCTCTATGTTTGTGGGTTTGTCTCTGTTTCACAGATAAGTTCATTTGTGCCCTATTCTAGATTCCACATATAAGTTATACCCTAAGGTATATGTCTTTCTCTGTCTGGCTTACTTCACATAGTATGATAGTCTTTAAGTCTGCCCATATTCCTGCAAATGACTTTACTTGATTCTTTTTTATGCCCAAGTAATATTTCATTGGTGAACAATTTATTCTTAAGTCTCTTATGAGTATAATATTTGAATACAACTTGAATGCGTGTGGATCACAATAAACTGTGGAAAATTCTGAAAGAGATGGGACTACCACACCACCTGACCTGCCTCTTGAGAAATCTGTATGCAGGTCAGGAAGCAACAGTTAGAACTGGACATGGAACAACACACTGGTTCCAAATAGGAAAAGGAGTACATCAAGGCTGTATATTGTCACCCTGCTTATTTAACTTCTGTACAGAGTACATCATGAGAAACGCTGGGCTGGAAGAAACACAAGCTGGAATCAAGATTGCCAAGAGAAATATCAATAACCTCAGATATGTAGATGACACCACCCTTATGGCAGAAAGTGAAGAGGAGCTAAAAAGCCTCTTGATGAACGTGAAAGAGAGTGAAAAAGTTGGCTTAAAGCTCAACATTCAGAAAACAAAGATCATGGCATCTGGTCCCATCACTTCATGGGAAATAGATGAGGAAACAGTGGAAACACTGTCAGACTTTATTTTTGGGGGGCTCCAAAATCACTGCATATGGTGACTGCAGCCATGAAATTAGAAGACTGCTTACTCTTTGGAAGAAAAGTTATGACCAACCTAGATAGCCTATTCAAAAGAAAAGACATTACTTTGCCGACTAAGGTCTGTCTAGTCAAGGCTATGGTTTTTCCAGTAATCATGTATGGATATGAGAGTTGGACTATGAAGAAGGCTGAGCATCAAAGAATTGATGCTTTGAAGTGTGGTGTTGGAGAAGACTCTTGAGAGTCCCCTGGACTGCAAGGAGATCCAACCAGTCCATTCTGAAGGAGATCAACCCTGAGATTTCTTTGGAAGGAATGATGCTAAAGCTGAAACTCCAGTACTTTGGCCACCTCATGCAAAGAGTTGACTCATTGGAAAAGACTCTGATGTTGGGAGGGATTGAGGGCAGGAGGAGAAGGGGACAACAGAGGATGAGATGGCTGGATGGCATCACGGACTCGATGGAGGTGAGTCTGAGTGAAGTCCGGGAGTTGGTGATGGACAGGGAGGCCTGTCGTGCTGTGATTCGTGGGGTGGCAGAGTCAGGCATGACTGAGCGACTGAACTGAGCGTATTATTGTGCTCTGTCATCCTCATGTGCTTTCATGATTTGTTTCATATGGCTCAGTTCTCTGTCCTATTAGATAAACTTCTAAATAAGGGAGGAAGGAAGTGTTAGTTGCTCAGTTGTGTCTGACTCTTCGCAACTCCGTGGATTTTAACCTCTGTTCATGGAATTTTCCAGGCAATAATACTGGAGTGGGTAGCCATTCTTTTTTCAGGGTATCATACTGAAATAACAAACTTCTTAAAAGCAAAGAATAAATGTTTTATTCTTATTCCTACAAAGTTGCATGTTGGTGGATGTCAGTCCATTTGAGTTGCTAAAATCAAATTACACTAGGTGGCTTATATACAACTGAAATTTATTTCTTATGGTTCTGGAGGCTAAGTCCAAGATTATGGCACCAGCAGATCTGATGTCTCATAAGAGCCAGGTCCTCACTGACAGTCAGCTCTTCTCTCTCTATAACTGTGCAGGCCAGGAGGATGAGGGCGCTCTCTTGTGTCTGTTTCATAAGAGCATGACCTCCATTCATGAGGACCCTCCTCTCAGGTCCTAATCACCACCATGAGGCCCCACCTCTAATACTGTCACTCCTGGGGCGAGGATTTCAACATATGAATTTTGGGAGCTCACACACCTCCAGACCGTAGTGTTGGGTCCTGTCCCTCACCCTGTGCTGTAGGTAGGCCACCTTAAGGACGGTCTCCAGGGATCCTCGCCTCTTTGTATTTATTTCTTCTCCATGCTTGCATGTTTAATCACTCAGTGGTGTGTGAGTCTTTGCAACCCCATGGCCTGCAGCCCGCCAGGCTCCTCTGTCCATGGGATTCTCCAGGCAAGAACACTGGAGTGGGTTGTCATTTCCTTCTTCAGAGGATCTTCCAGATCCAGGGATCGAACTTGGGTCTCCTACATTGCAGGCGGATTCTTTACTCTCTGAGCCACCAGGGAAGAATTTATCTCTTTTACGTCTCCTTAAGGTATCTCCTCTTCTCGAGTAGGACTGGACTTGTTGAGTCACTTCAGTGAGTACAACACTGCAGAAGTACAGCATATCGCTCCCAAGATTAGGTTAGAAAAGACTGTGGTTTTCATCTCTCAGTGTCTCTTGGGACACATATCCCTCGGGGAAGCCAACTGCCATGTTACAAGTGGACCCTAAGGAGAGACACACATAGCAAGGGACCAAGGCATGCCAACAACGTGAGAAACAGATCCTGCTCCCACAGCGGAGCCTTCTGAGTAGACGGCGACCCCAGAGAGCGGTCTAACAGCAATAGTGTGTTAGAGCTTGAGCGAGAGGCAGACAGCTAGGCTGTGCCCGGGTTCCTAACCCACAAAAACTGCAAGATAATAAATGTTTGCTTACGGGTCATTTGTTATGTAGTGATTGATAACTAATACACCCAGCAGCTTGGGGATTCAGGGAGTCTCCACCTTGTGTCATCGCCATAGCAACATGATGCTGACCCTGAATCCACTCCTGGATTGACACACCTCCCTACTACCCACAGTTCATTGGCTGGAACTAGTCACGTGAGCCGAACCTAAACTTGAGGGCGGCTGGGAGAAACGGGGGAGTGCCTATAATTCTCTGTGGACGTTATTGTATCGCACGGTCACTTGCTCTAGCTAGTCAGCCAGGCGTTTGTTCACCAAACATTTTAAAAATCTCTGCTATGCTACAAGAAGAGAAAAACCTTTTCCCAACCCTGTCAGCTCATTAAGTTAAAATCCCTTTATTTTCTCTTCATTGCATATTATACCTTATAAAAGACTATGCCACACCTAGCTTCACTTCCTCTGTCCCCTCACACTGCTTAATCCTATTGTAATCTAACTTCAACCACCAAATCTAGAGAGCCTTATTTTTGAAGATTTCTAGTAATTTCTAAATTTAAAAGAAAAATCCATTAGAAGCCTTCACACTGATCTCTGTAGTTCTCAATGAAACGTGTTCTCCAATCTTGGTAGTCTTTATTTATATTCTCTTTCCATTTCTGTGATATATTTTATTATCTTACTCAGTGATTGGAGGTGCAGTGATGAAAACTGTTCTAAATGCAGCATCATATCCTGTTCTGCATTCATATGGTTTTATGTATTTCACATAAATAAGAACAGGGAAAGGGAGAAGTTATTGAACATGTCTTTAATAAAATCCTCTGAGTCACTTTACTTCCCTGACCATCCCTCTGTCAGATAGGAGGACAAATTGGAGATACCACAGAACTATCATTTCACTGCATGCTACCACAAGCTGTAAATAACAAACGCGGTTGCTTCATTTTTTCCTACTTTCCTGTATTTACAGCAATGTGGATGATGAAATGAGCTGACTTTATATCCCAAGGAAAAATGAGAAGAAATGACACACTGACTTAGCAAAGCTATTTTCAAAACCATATTATTTGTCATAAAGATGTACATGGCATTTTATGTAACACATTTTATTGTTTAAGCAAGATAGGGCATTTCATTGGTGTGTATCTTGTGTGTATCTTGTGTTTAACATGTCTGTTAAAAAATCAGTCTCCAGAATGCAGTCTGAGTCTGAGGGAAAGGTCCCTGAGGGATGTTCTAGCATATCTTTCCTAACAAATGGCACTCACTCTGTCTCTGTGCGGCTGGCTTCCCTTCTGATTCCTCCTCTTTCCTTTACTCTCTGTGTGTGCTCAGATTCTTCAGTCGTGTCTGACTCTTTGTGACCCTGTGGGCCACACCCGCCAGGCTCCTCTGCCCGTGGGATTTCCCAGAGAAGAATATGGGAGTGGGTTGCCATTGCCTCCTCCAGGGCATCTTCCTGCCCCAGGGACTGAACCCAGGTCCCGTGCGTCTCCTGCACCCGCAGCGGGTGCTTGCCACTGGCACCCCCTGGGAAGCCCCTTATCGTGGGGGCCCCCAGGGCCCTGACTTCGGCTGTAACTTTCAGCGCTCTCCCCGCTCAGGGACAACATGAAGACCCGCTCTAGTGCACCTGCCAAGTGCGGGGTGCTGGCCTTGACCTTGGGCCCTAGTCACAGCCTGATTTCCAACACCTGCTGGCGGCCCTGTGGCTGCCCCTCCCCCACGCTTCCAAGCAGAACTCTGCTTGTTCTCCTGGTTTCCTGCTTCTGCTAATGACCTGAGCCTTCTCCCAGCTACTTCGGGGAGAAACGAGGTCCTCTGGCAATCTGTTTTCCTATGTTCAACAGCCACCCAGGTCCTGCTGGTTGAACCTCAGCTGGTTTCTTTGCCAGCCCCTTAGCTGATCTGTCTCCTGTTACATTGCCTTTCCTGGAGGAAAAGTCCATCAGTACTTGCTTGATCTGAAACTTCTTTTCTTATCTACCCAGTTCATGGTACATAATGAGTAAAGTGTTCATCTTTGTATTCCTGGTTCATGCATCTTTTCCACAAAAAATGTTACGAGCTGGTTAGAAGCATCCTTCGGCTTCCCAGGTGGTGCTAGTGGTAAAGAACCCACATGCCAATGCAGGACACGTAAGAGACACAAGTTCGATCCCTGGGTTGCGAAAATCCCCCAGGAGAGGGCATGGCAACCCACTCCAGTATTCTTGCCTAAAGAATTCCAGGGACAGAGGAGCCTGATGGACTACAATCCATGGGGGTCACAAAGAGTTGGATACAACTGAAGTGATTCAGCACGCACTCACACAGAAGTATCTTCATAGAATGTCCTACCTGTGTGAGAGAGGGAGAGACAGACAGTAACAGAGAGACAGAGAGAATCTGCTCACCTTGCCCAGTCCAGTGATGGATGAGGAAGATCCGACATCTCTGCTGCCCAGTGCGGGGTGAGCATCAGTTCTTCGGTGCTCAACTTTCTTTATAGTCCAACTCTCATATCCGTATATGACTACTGGGAAAACCATAGCTTTGACTAGATGGACCTTTGTTCCACTTAATCAGCTTTATTTAAAGTTAACATTTCTCTTTTAGAGATGTCTGTATGCAGGAAGCAGGGGATAGGGTATGGATGTAGCATCTACCTCTTCTTCCTTATCTGGCTAACCGTGGGTCCTGCCTTGCACTGGGGTCAGTCTGCGACATGGGAGGGAGAAGGCTGAGGCGGCAGGTGAGTCTCTGCAGGGCCAGCGCTCTCACAGAACGGCTGCACTCCCTCCCTGCCTGCAGATACTTAAAGCTGATCCTTTCTCTCCTGGGTGTTTTTATGCCTTTTTAAAAGATCTTGCCTTCACTCAGAAGGATCAAAGGTGCTTCTTGTGACATATAAGATGTATTTTTCTCAGTTAACTCTTGATTATTTTTTAGTGATACATTCAAACTGCCTTTCTCCTCTGGAACCTTGTTACCTACCCCTGGGCTGTTCAAAAGGCAGGAAGTAAGATGCACCAGGCCAGCTCTCTTTCTGGAAAAGCCCTCATTCTGTCCTTGGCATCCCCTGAGCCCAGAGCTTCAGGCCAAGGCTCCAGCAGCAGCCTTTGCTCTTTACTCTCCCCCTGGGCAAACATTTGGCCCATCCCTGTCGGTTTCTTTAGTTTTTTCCAGCTGGAATTAGATTGAGCTCTTCATATCTCTTGAATTACAAGATAACCTCTACCCAGTTCCATGAAAGCTGGAAAATTGGTGGGATATATTGGATCAGCAAAGGAAAAGCATGAGAGTTCATGGATTAGTTGAATTATACGAGATAAGAAACTCGTGTCTGACTACTCATTCAGTGTGGCAATCTCTAGGTCCACCCATGTGGTGCAAATGGCATCATCCCATTCCTTCTTATGGGTGAGTAATGTTCCGTTGTATGTATGTGCCAGACAGAGAAAGACAAATGTCATATGATATTGCTTATATGTGGAATCTGAAAACATGGGGGTCACTAAGAGTTGGACACGACTTCACTTTCACTTTCACTTTCACGCATTGGAGAAGGAAATGGCAACCCACTCCAGTGTTCTTGCCTGGAGAATCCCAGGGGTGGGGGAGCCTGGTGGGCTGCTGTCTGTGGGGTTGCACAGAGTCGGACACGACTGCAGCGACTTAGCAGCAGCAGCAAAAACATGATACAAAACAGAAATAGAATCACAGATGTTAAAAAAAAGTTTATGTTTACCTAGGGCAGAAGATGGGGAAACAGTGGAAACAGTGTCAGACTTTATTATTTGGGCTCCAAAATCACTGCAGATGGTAGCTGCATGGTGATTGCAGCCATAAAATTACAAGACGCTTACTCCTTGGAAGGAAATTTATGACCAACCTAGACAGCATGTTGAAAATCAGACATTACTTTGCCAACAAAGGTCCATCTAGTCAAGGCTATGGTTTTTCCAGTAGTCATGTATGGATGTGAGAGTTGGACTGTGAAGAAGGCTGAGTGCCAAAAAATTGATGCTTTTGAACTGTGGTGTTGGAGAAGACTCTTGAGAGTCCCTTGGACTGCAAGGAGATCCAACCAGTCCATTCTAAAGGAGATCAGTCCTGGGTGTTCATTGCAAGGACTGATGCTAAAGCTGAAACTCCAGTACTTTGGCCACCTCATGAGAAGAGTAGACTCACTGGAAAAACCCCCAGTGCTGGGAGGGATTGGAGGCAGGAGGAGAAGGGGACGACAGATGATGAGATGGCTGGATGGCATCACCGACTTGATGGACATGAGTGTGAGTGAACTCCGGGAGTTGGTGATGGACAAGGAGGCCTGGTGTGCTGCGGTTCATGGGGTCGTGAAGAGTCGGACACGACTGGACAGCTGAACAGCAGCATAGCTGACTCCCAGGGCTGTGTCGTTACAGAGCCCTGAGCGAGTTCCCTGTGCTGTGCAGAGGGTCCTTGTTAGCTTTCTACTGTACAGAGAATGGTGTGTACACATCAGTCCCAACCTCCCAATCCACCCCTCCCCGCTCTTCCAATCTCTGGACTCTTACGCGTCTGGATCAACCAGAAGGGCCAGGCTGTGTGCTGTCTCTTTGGGAGGCCCTGGTCTCAGAAGACCGAGACACGTGGCCACGAGCACCGGTCCCTGCTTTCCTGCGGCTGGTCTCACCATCTCCTGACCCTTTCCTCTCTGTAGCCTCTGCCTGCTCTCTGTCATTGGAAGACCCGAAACCCGAGCACCGTCTCCTGCGGAAAGGCTGAGAGCTCGCAGTGCTGTCTGCGTCGGTCCTGAGTTGGAGGCTGCTGCCAGTCTAGGGGAAGGGTTTCTCTCCCTAGGTCAGCTTCGCTCACTAAGGTGTTACCTTCATGTTTGCAGTCACAGCCTCGTGGAAACAAGGTAATTCTTTGCTTGGCCACTGCCTCCATGCCTACATGTCATCTGGTGACCTTGTGGAAATTGGGAGTCAGGTCATGAAAGACGAAATTCAGAGCACCTTGGTTACCTGGTGCAGCTGCTACTGCTAAGTCACTTCAGTCGTGTCTGACTCTGTGCGACCCCATAGATGGCAGCCCACAAGACTCCCCATCCCTGGGATTCTCCAGGCAAGAACACTGGAGTGGGTTGCCATTTCCTTCTCCAGTGCATGAAAGTGAAAAGTGAGAGGGAAGTCGCTCAGTCACGTCCAACCCTCAGCGACCCCATGGACTGTAGCCTACCAGGCCACTCCGTCCATGGGACTTTCCAGGCAAGAGTACCTGGTGCAGAGGCGTCCACATCTCACATTGTGCTCCCCCCCCCCATGAGTTTGCCTCCTTCCCTCGTGTATTTGCTCTTATTCCTCCTTGTTGTTGCATCCATGCCTGAGACCATCCTTTTCCTCACTTGTAGTTTTCAGCCAAATGCCTTCGGAACTTTCTTTTCCTGCGATTAGAAGCGGATTTCTCTCTCCCTGGATTCTGTAAGGCTTTCGCCGCATTGATAGATTCTGACTTGTGTGACACTTACTGCTCTATTTTTTCACCTTCACAAACAGCTTGTTAGTTTAATTATCTTTGTCTTCTTCACAGTGCCTCACATGAAGCCTGGCATGTAATGTGCAATGGCTGCGTTAGTCGTGTCTGACTCTTCTGTGACCCCATGTACTGCAGCCCGCCAGGCTCCTCTCTCCATGGGATTCTCCGGGCAACAATATTGGCTTGGGTTGCCATTTCCTCCTCCAGGAGATCTTCTCACCCTGGGGCTCAAGCCCACATCTCCTGCAGGTGCATTGGGAGGTGCAATGAGTCTGCGTTGGCAGATGGATTCTTTACCGCTGCACCGCCTGGGAAGCCCCCTGGCATATAATAGATTTTTTAAAATGTTTATGGAATGAATGAATTCAGATTAGTGAATACTGGAATTTATAGTATATTTCGGTTAGAGACTCTGTAGAATTAGATAACATAAATTTTACGTGTATCTGACAAGTTATTCTGTCTCAGAGTCTTGTCTCCATAGTCCATTTTTGGGCAACTCTTTTAGGGCTAACACTAAACTGTATATACCTTAGTATAGCTTATCATGTTTGCTCCTATTACAAGCTCAGAAGGGCAGGGGCTTTTTAAATATTTGGTATATCCGTCTTGGCACTTAGCGTAATATTGGACCCACTGAATACACATAGATTATTGGTTGATTGAGTGTTGTATGTAACATTTCCAGCAAGCTAATATTGCTATAATGCTGATAATATAAATCTTGTTCTTGTTGTCCAGTCACTAAGGCATGTCTGGCTCTTTGTGACTCCGTGGCTGCAGCACACCATGCTCCTCTGTCCTTTAACGTCTCATGGAGCTTTGCTCAAACTCACATCCATTGAGTTGGTGCTGCCATCTGATCACGGCACCCTCTGCTGCTCCCTGCTTTTTTCCTTCAGTCTTTCCCAGAATCAGGGTCTTTTCAGTGTGTTGGCTCTTCGCATCAGGTGGCCAAAGTATTGGAGCTTCAGCTTCAGCATCAATCCTTTCAATGAATAGTCAGAGTTGATTTCCTTTAGGATGGACTGGTGTGATCTCCTTCTGTCCAAGGAGCTTTCAAGAGTCCTCCAACACCACAGTTCAAAAGCAGCAGTTCTTTGGTGCTCAGCCTTCTTTATGGTCCAACTTTCACATCTATACATGACTACTGGAAAAACCATAGCTTTGACTATACAAACCCTTGTCGGCAAAGTGATGCCTCTGTTTTTTAATACATTGATATGATTGCATATTGTAAATACTAAACATATTTTTAAATTAGACAATGTAGAGATTTAACACTTTGTGAATAATATGATGACATTTATTTATTCAGACTTAAATGTTCTCTTTAAGTCTGGTCTCCTTAGAACCAGGAAATCTGAGTAAAAATTGAAATCTTTATTTCTTCAAAATAAGGTAACATTTGAAAAGAATTTAGTGGTTACATCAGTTGTCCTTTCACTATTGAAAGTATCTATATTGAAGAATATGACATATTTATTTTAAATTTTCTGACTAGCTGATTGTCATTTAATACAAAATTAGATGTCTTAAAATAAATACAGAGAAACATTTTTTAATTGAAACTTGTGATGCTAAATTTAGTAATACATTAACCAAAGTCAAAGGAATATCTTGTTTTTAAAGAATTTGTATATTTTCAACAGGGAAAAGTATATCTGATGGTGTAAGC
>SJYC01010190.1:0-41702 GCA_006408675.1 Madoqua kirkii | reverse complement strand
TTTTTTGTATTTCCATACCAATTGTGAAATTATTTGTTCTAGTTCCTTCATCTGTTGCTATTGACTACAAGAAACAGAGAAATCTAACTTCTAAACACGGTATGAAACCCAGGCTTTTCATTCCAAGGGTATTGTAGAGACGTTTGGTTTGCTTGGCCACCACAACAGCCTGCCTGGAAGACGGACAGCCAAGATCGGGTTTCTAGGCCCTCAAGGACATCTTCAAGGTCATTCTAGGCTCACTAAGAAGGCGACCCCTTTCCCTGCTGCTCTTCTTCTTCTGTCTGAGGCCCAATGTGACCAGAATAAACCTTTCCTCACTTTGTTCCCCAGGAGGCAGCTGAAAAAGTTTTGTCTCCATCTTCTTTTAGGATCTTTGCAACGCTTTTGATACAGAGCATTCGGAGATAGGTATGCATGCTCATGTTATAGAGAAGATCAAGACAGAGGGAGGAGAGAGGAGTTGCTCAGGATAACACAATTGATAGATCAGAGCTGTAAGTATTTTAAATGCAAGTTTGACACCCACCCCCTGCCCCCCACATCTGTGCTGTAAGCCCTCTGCTTCCAGGCTTTGGGGTCTTGATTGGGAGGTAGGAGAGGGCAGGAGGTGGGGATGGAGGTGAGGATGGAGGTGGCAGCAGAGAAGAGTAAAAATACACTAGAGAGAGGGATGTTGCTTCCTCTTCTTCAGTGTTTCCTCTGGTCTGCTTCCCTTTCTTGGCTGAGAGCATGCATTATTTATCTCTCACATACAGAATGTTTGCAGTGGTTATAAAGGTCAGAAGGGGAGGACTGAGTTATCTAAATCCACAGCTATATTCAGGTGCACTTGGAATGACATACTGTGTCTAACGGAATCCGTTTGGAAACAAAATAAAGAAGGGGATTTCATTGTTTACTCTTTCTTTCCTTTATTCTCTTTTTTCCTACAAATAAAAAATTGACAAACAAGTTTATAACCCTCCTGGATCTGTTCTCCCTTCCTCCCTCCCCTGCCCCCCGTGCTGTTTTCATTGCATAAATTCAAGAACCTGGAATGAGATACTGGGGACCCTCATTCTCTCCAGTGTAAGCTTTCCTGCTTTGATTATTGTAACCCTCTTGGATGTCTTAAATTTTCTCCTTTGAAATCCTCAAACCTATTCACTTTAATTAAAACAGTATGTGTTATCTATCATTTGGAGGGCATGACTTCAGGGATGCTGGTGCTGCTAAGTCGCTTCAGTTGTGTCCGACTCTGTGTGACCCCATAGACGACAGCCCAGCAGGCTCCCCCGTCCTTGGGATTCTCCAGGCAACAACACTGGAGTGGGCTGCCATTTCCTTCTCCAATGAATGAAAGTGAAAAGTGAAAGAGAAGTCACTCAGTCGTGTCCGAGGGATTTTCCAGGCAAGAGTACTGGACTGGGGTGCCATTGCCTTCTCCAGCTTCAGGGATATCAGGGCATAAAAGCAAACAGATGGGGTATCACAGTTTCCAGAAAGATGGAGCACCCGGGCTGGTCCCTGCTGGTTCCGTGATGTAGTTCTATCAACCGTGGGGACATTCAGTCACTGGTCACTGAATGGTCACTTTCTGTGCTCCTCGGGTGACAGTCCCTGGCCTGCTTTGCAGGCATGTTTAGCCTCCATGAGCTGTCAAGCTGGTCCATCCACATGAGAGCCGGATGACTCGTTGCTTTCACAAAAGATGTCAAGTAGCACATTCGTTCTCCCCCATCCCATGAAGACAATGAACCTGGTTCCATAAGAAGAGGTTCAGAAGATTTTTGTTCGCTCTCATTCCTGGAGTCCCACTGAAAAACAACCAAAAAAAGATACAATAGTGTTTAAATGGCTGAAGCAAGAAAGCCATCAAAAACCTCTAAACAACAAATTGTTAATTCCATCCACCAAATACTGTGTCAGTGGATATGAGGGAACCTGGAGGGGGACCACACCTACCGCCTCAGATCTCAGGTGGGATAAAGATGTTGGCAAAGCAGGTGTCCTTGTCCTGGAGTTAATACTCAGGAAAGCTCTGAGTGAAAGGCGGGGGCCCAGGGTCAGGGTGGTCCACGTGCTACAGCACAGATGAAGAGATGCTAGAGATACTGAATTCTCATCTGTAGGAACGAGAGAGACTAAACGGGACCTTAAGAGAAAGGCTATGCATTTTTCCAGATTTGCAGCTAATGGATATTTTACAGTATAAGGTTAATAAAAACTAAGTTTACTGTTAGAGAAAAGGGCTTTCCAGGTGGTGCTAGTGGTAAGGAATCCGCCTGCCAATGCAGGAAGCACGAGATGCAGGTTCAATCCCTGGGTCAGGAAGATCCCCTGGAGGGGGAAACAGCAACCCCCTCCAGTATTCTTGCCTGGAGAATCCCATGGACAGAGGAGCCTGGTGGGCTACAGTCCCTGGGATCACAAAAGAGTCGGACACAACTTGGTGACTAAATAGCGATAATCGTTTTATTACGTTCTCGAAATGGCGCAAGTTAGAGATGATTTTCTCTGTTCTACGTATGATTATATTGATAGTTAAGAGGTTAGATCATCTTAACAAAGTCAAACAGCTATCACAGACACCTTCGCTCAGGGGAGGTGATGTCAAAATCCTTGCTTCTTCGATGACATCATCACCATTACCATCGTCGTTGCCAGCGCTACCAACAGCACCGTCATCAGCACCTCCATCTTCAGGTTCATCGTCACTGACCAGCACTGAGCATTTAAAAGTGTCACCACACTCAGAATATGCACATTTTAAATTTAATGATCACAACAACTCCACTTTGTAGTCTAGTAAACTGAGGCTCAGAAAAATCGAAATAGCAGTCTGCAGACTCCAGACATGGCTGATCTACTGTCTCCTCCCAGACCCAGGGATTCCACTTACTGACTAATGAATCACCTTTCCTCTCCTAGACTGGGCTTCCTCATCTACCAAATGAGCAGTTTGTACTAAATGTTTTACGATTCCTTGCTGATCTGATCTGATCTGACCATCTAAGCTAGTTTCAGAGAAGCAGGAGGAGGGAGATGTTTTTGGCTGGAGTTTTTTCTTTTTTTTTTTTAATTTTTGAAATAATCTGTCTTCCCCCTTCCCAGGAGAGGAGTATTAACTATATAGATAGAGCACAAAAGAACCTACAAAGCCTGTAAAATGAAATCACATGGCAAAACGTGGTTATTCAGAGGAAGAGAACGAAACAGTCCCACGGGCAGTTTTCTGAGACTTTTCACTCAGCTGTCAAACAGAGGCACAGCCTGGCATCTTTCCAGAAGAGCTGCTCTGTTCAACCCAATAATCTGAGCGGACGGTTTGAGCTCAGCCTAAGTGACATCCCATGGCCTGCATCCAGATGTCCAGGATGGACCTCCCTCCCACCTGTGTGCACCTCATCAATCACCACGTCACACTGATTTCATCTCTGGAATAACTGCAATCACCATCTGATATCCAGTACCTTTATCCAAAGTCTTATTAACTCTTCCCTGGGTGAGTGTGGAAGCTTCCCAAGGACTCAAGGTACATACAAGTCACCTTCCTCAATGCTAGTAGAGCGGTATTTTTCAAACACAAATGTGATCATGACACTCTGGTATTAGCCATCTTAAGTAACAAAGATAAAAAAAAAATGTTGGCATGTATTAGGAGGCCATCAAAGTCTGTCCTGCCCTACGTAGCCACATTCACTCACCTCTTAGTCCATTCCCTTATGCCTCAACTACACTGGATCACTCACGCTTCTCAGACGTGGGATGCTCCCCATGCTCTCTCATCTTCCCCCTCACACCCAGAATGCTCCCTAATATCTCTGCCAGTCCTGGACTCTGCTGCCCAGAGAACTCCTACCCATGCCTCAAGGCCCAGCTCAGTCAGCAGTTCACTAGGATATGTCCACTTCACTGGGCTCTCTCAGCTAGAGTTAATCACTCCTGCAGCTCTGAAACTCTAATGCCAAAGAGACAGCACTTTTGGTGGTTGGTTTGGGGCATTCTCTGGTGGCCCAGTGCTTAGGACTTGGTGCTTTCTGTGTGGTGGCCCAGGTTCACTCCCTAGTTGTGAAACTAACATCCCACAAATTTCAGGGCATAGCAGGGGGGAAAAAGATTGTTGGTTTTGTCTTTATTGTCTTCGTTGGACTGAAAGCTTCCCAGGGAAAAGTAAAAGTGAAAATGAAGTCGCTCAGTCGTGTCTGACTCTTTGCGACCCCATGGACTGTAGCCTACCAGGTTTCTCTGTCCATGAGATTCTCTAGGCAAGAATACTGGAGTGGGTTACCAAAATAGGAAGATGCGTAAATCCTGAACAGATAGCACAGCTCAGAGAATGTGTCAATACCCACTTAAGACTAGACTATGCTGGTAGCTTAACAAATACTGGAATGATTTATTCAAATGAATTGTCAGAAGCTAAGGAATATCCACCCCAGAATATTCAAGAAAAGCAAGTTTATGAGGTTTATTCAAGAAACACACATTAGATGTTATGTGGCTACAGTTGATCCTAAAATTATGCAGAAAGCAAAAGAATTATGTGACAGCTTCTCCCAAAATTACTGATGGTCTTGGGAGGAAAATCAATATTCATAGCCATGAAATAATCAAGAAAGAACTCACTATATCACAAATTAAATTATGGGATTAATAAAATTCAAAACTTCAAAGGGTTTTTTTTTTTTTTTTAATCTTGACAGAATTAATTCATTTGGGAGATCAAAAACAGACACCAGCAATCGCAAACAAAATCCCAGCAGGTTTTTGTGTAGTAATTGGTAATCTGACACCAAAATACATGTGAAAGAAGAAAGACCCAGTGTTTCTCTGAGACAATGTTAGAGGAGAACAAAGCTACAGGGCTTATATTGTCAGGTAGTAGGACTTATCTGGAAGTTTTAATAAGACTAAGAGCTTGAATACCACAGCTAAAAGATCTTACACAATACAGTGAAGACTGAGGATCCCACATGCTGCAACTAAGGCCTGGTGCAGCCAAATAAATAAATAAATGAATATGTTTTTAAATTACATTAAGAAATAGAGGCCCAATTCTCCTTATGCTTTTCAGTTTAACTTGCAAGCCCTTTTTTTCTATCAATAAACCTATTAATAATCATATAACACAAATCATAAGCACTCAAGAATCATACTTTTTAAAATTTATTTTTTAATTGAAGGATAGTTGCTTTACAGAATTTTGCTGTTTTCTACCAAATAGCAACATGAATCAGCTATAGTATACATATCATACTTTTAGAGACCAATAAATGACATGGGAAAATAGTCTGTGTTAAGGGAAAAAGACACGGGATATGTACAGTATATTTTGACACACACATATACTCCAAGATGTTTGTAAAGAGTAATGAGGCTAATGGCTGATTTTTCATTTTTCATTCTTCCATTTTTGAATGGTTTGGATTTTTGAAGATGTGCAGGTGTCACTTTTATAATTATAACCCAATGAAGGTATTTTTGTTTTGAAAAGAAATGAAGCAGTCGTAAGAGTGATGTTACAATCGTGATTTCCTGCTTTCAAATTGTTTTTGGTTAGGGAATGCCTTTCCAGATGAAATCTTACACGGGAAATTAGTACAGTTACTCGGTACTCTGCCTTTGCGAGTCCCACATCCACACAAGGAACTCGAGCGTCTGTGGATTTTGTCGTGCACAGGGTGAGTGGGTCTGAAACCAATCTCTTGCAGATCCTGAGGGAAGACTGTATCACCATAAAGGGGGGGGGGCATCTCTGTTGAGTAAGAGTGGCAAATTCAGACCTTAACTGCATGGTCTCCTTCTTGCCCTCCATCAAACATTCATCTTCTCGCCGACCCCCAGGACCCGAGACGTGCCAAAGAACTCCAGCACTTCACGGAACTAAATTTAAAACTCTTACTTCAGATGACCATTCACTGATACACTAAGCCTTTCATGGATTACCCCTACGTTGTAAAAGTGAATTATAAAAGAATTTTTCCAGTAAGATCCCATTTTCTGAAACTCTCCTATATACCATATAATTAGATATATGACTCCTGTTCAACTCTTTGTGACCTTACGGACTATAACCCAGCAGGCTCCTCTGTCTATGGAATTCTCCAGGCAAGAATCCTGGAGCGGGTTGCCATTTCCTTCTCCAGAGGATCTTCTCAGCCCAAAGACTGAACCTGGGTCTCCTGCAGTGCAGGCAGATTCTTTGCCATCTGAGCCACCAGGGAAGCCTATACTTATATATACATCTAAATAAACATACAGACCCTGAAAAGTAGTGGAAAGAAATACACTGGTGTGTAAAATCTTGTTATATTTGAATGTGAAACCAAGGCTGTCTTTCATCTTTATATCTTTTGCTCATCTGTATTTTCTAAGAATGCGGAACCAAGGCTATCTTTCATCTTTATATTTTTTGCTCATCTGTATTTTCTAATTTTCCTACGATGAGCATGTATTGCTTTTATAATAAGAAAAAAAATGCAATTTTTAAAAGGCGTGTAAGAGTTGAGAGAATGACTTATTTTAGACAGAGTCTAGTGTTATTTTGCTGTCAGAAGGAGATCCAGGTGAAATTTAAAAATTATGACTTTACGTCTAATTACTTTCATTAAAAAATATGCAGCCATATGTTATTCTGGCATATTTTATATACAATAAAACTTTCAAATCCAAAGCATATAGCTAGATGAATTTTGGCATACATATATTCCTGTGAATGTAATTATTTTGTTGCTGTTGTTGTTCCTCTCTTCAACTTTTATATCTAGCTCTGGATGTTGCTTCTTAAAAAAAATTTATTGAGGTATAACTGATTACAACAACCTGCATTAAAGTGCACACTTTGATCAGTTTTAACATGAAAAGGAGGGTCAGTTTTACCTGGATTCCAAATTCTGAATCTGGATCTTTCGTGACCTTAGATAAATTATTTTATTTCTTTAACCACAGTTTTCTCACCGATGGCTCATATATTAATCTTTTACTCTTTTTAAGAAGACTAAATAAATCAAGTGTATTTCCCCGGTGGCCCAGTGGTGAAGAACCTGCCTGCCAATCCAGGAGACAAAGGAGATGTGGGTTCAGTCCCTGGGTCAGGAAGATCTCGTGGAGTAGGAAATGGCAACCCACTTCAGTAATCTTGCCTGGAGAATCCCATGGACAGAGGAGCCTGGCAGGGGTCCATGAGGTCATAAAAGAGTCGGATGCAACTGGACATAAACTAAACAGCAACAGACAAATAACTATGCAGTAACACCCTGGCCCCTAGATTGCATGCTCAGTCGTGACTGACTCTTTATGACCTCACAGACTGTAGAACAGCCAGGCTCCTCTGTCCATGGGATTCTCCAGGTAAGAATACTGGAGTCGGTTGCCATTTCCTTCTCCATGAGATCTTCCTTGAGATCTCCACGAGATCGACCCAGGGATCGAACCCGCTTCTCCTGTGTCTCCCTCTCCTGCATTGGCTGGAAGATTCTTTACCGCTTCACCACCCAGGAAGCCCACACTTACCCCTGCTGCTGCTGCTGCTGCTAAGCCGCGTCAGTCATGTCCGACTCTATGCGACCCCATAGGCGGCAGCCCACCAGGCTCCCCTGTCCCTGGGATTCTCCAGGCAAGAATACTGGAGTGGGTTGCCATTTTAGGGACCCAGTAAATACTAACTGGTATTATTGTGCTTCTCATCTTTTTTCAGATAGGGAGTCTGAGACACAGTGAGGTTACAAACGTGCTTAAAAGGTCACACATCTGGACAGAGAATGCAGCTGACTGGGTGGCCTGGCTCTTCATGTTGGAAGTCTCTAAAGGTGCCTTCTAAAGGATCTCCCAGTGTGAGGGTGGTCCTCTTGGCCAGGAAGCGGGAGAACAGTACCTCTTTGGTGCTCTGACTCTCTTTTCTGTAACACTGGCTTCGGAATGAGTGACAGGGTGGGATCCATCGGTTAATAAGACTCTGCTTCCAGTATTCTTGCCTGGAAAATCCCATGGGCGGAGGAGCCTGGTGGGCTGCAGTCCATGGGGTCACTGAGGGTCAGACACGACTGAGCGACTTCACTTTCACTTTTCACCTTCATGCATTGGAGAAGGAAGTGGCAACCCACTCCAGTGTTCTTGCCTGGAGAATCCCAGATACGAGGGAGCCTGGTGGGCTGCCGTCTATGGGGCCGCACAGAGTCGGACATGACTGAAGCGGCTTAGCAGCAGCAGCAGCAGACACTGTATAGTATACAGGCTTGATCCTTGGTCCATTAACTAAGACCCGGCATGCCCTGCAGGGCAAGGCATTGGAGCAAAGAATAGCAACTTTCTTCAGAAAGCCAGCAGACCAAAAAGACGGCATATTCATGTCCCAAAGAACTATCTGACCTGCGTTAGAATTCAGGCTTCTTTTATACCAAAAGGGGAGGGGATGTGGCTGGTCCTTGCAAGCTTCCTGGTGCCGGAATCCTTCTTACTGCTGTCCACCTAGCCCTGTCTGGTTCACAACGTTCCTGCAAACCTCCAACAAGACTAACGTTATTCTCCCGTTTACAACTCTTCATGGAAAAGCCTGATACCTTTAAAGATCAGCACCTTGAGAACCGACTCTTGGTATATTTCAGGCTACAGGCAACATTCTTTTACAAAAGATGCAGAGCTAGAGGCAACAGAGCGTAAGAGTTAAAGGAACAGATTCCACAGTGGTCAGGTTTATTCTTCTCGTTACAGTGCTGCTTCAGGCAAGCTGTCCTAAACTCAAGTTCCCAATCAGTTAAAGGGAGAAATGAGATCAGTAAGAGCCACCTTTGGAGCCTCCCGTGGCATTAGATAAGATAACAGCTAAAAATCAATTTTTAAAGCTCCACCAATGTGATCCAATGGTTCAACATTAAGTTCTTTGAGAGAAAAGAATTGGAATTTCACAGAAAGGACCTCAAGAATCACCATGTGCTAATTTCTAGTTCGCCTACTGATATAATAATAATAATCATGCTTATTGATAAAACACCTATCCAGTGTTGAGGTCCTACTAGGTGCATTATGAGGCAATTTCAGATATCGCTTCATCTATTCTTCATCATGCCAGGCTAGGTAGACAGTACCAGTTTCACTGACAGATGAGAGAACAAAAACCAAGCAAGTTTAATTGTCTAAAGTTTCTATGACAGTATTCCTCAAATAATTTCAGAAAATAAGGAGAAACAATTTCTGCTTCATTTCGTGAGCCCAGCAAAACCTTAACACCAACGCCGGTTAAAAATACTATAAGCCATGAACATTCTAGACCAAAATTACCCATGAACATAGACACAAAAATTCTCAAAAAGAGAAAGGCAAATTGCAATTTCCCTGGTAATCCAGCAGTTAAGACTCTGCCTTCCAAGACAGGAGGCATGGGTTCAGTCCTTGGTCGGGGAACTAAGATCTTACAAAAATTTATTAAAAATAAAAGGCAAATAGAATCGTTTTTCCAGTGGTCATGTATGGATGTGAGAGTTGGGCTGTGAGGAAAGCTGAGTGCTGCAGAATTGATGCTTTTGAACTGTGGTGTTGGAGAAGACTCTTGAGAGTCCCTTGGACTGCAAGGAGATCCAACCAGTCCATCCTAAAGGAGATCAGTCCAGGGTGTTCATTGGAAGAACTGATGCTAAAGCTGAAATTCCAGTACTCTGGCCACCTCACGCGAAGAGCTGACTCATTGGAAAAGACTCTGATGCTGGGAGGGATTGGGGGCAGGAGGAGAAGGGGCAACAGAGGATGAGATGGCTGGATGGCATCACTGACTCAATGGACGCGAGTCTGAGTGAACTCCAGGAGTTGGTGATGGACAAGGAGGCCTGGTGTGCTGCGATTCATGGGGTCGCAAAGAGTCAGACACAACTGAGTGACTGAACTGAACTGATGTGATTTATTTGAAAAGGCAAAGCCTCTATAACAGTCAAAATAATTATGAAAGGTAGATACTTTCAGTACCTGATTTCAGGATTTAGTGTAAAACTATGACAATCAAGACAGTGAGACATTGGCAGAGTCAAATACACCAATGAAATATGAGAGTCCAGAGGCAGGCACCGTCTGTGTTGTCACAAACCCCTTTTAACGCAAGGTGGCATTAGAGAGCACTGGGATGCCATCCCCGCTCCATCCAGCAGATGGCAGCAGGCTCCCACCAACCTCTCAAGACACCAGGCTGAATTTCCGGGACCCTCTGTGTCCTGCGTGTTCCCTCTTCATTTCTTTCTTCCAATTGCCATTATCTCTTTCCAGTCAATCTGTCATACAGAAGGGAGACACTTAAATGAAAGAGAAAGGAAACACACCCATGAGCCCCATATATGCCAGGTGTTGTTCTCTGCCTTTAATATGCAATATTTCATAACTACTTCAACTGTATATCATGGGAATGATTTTTTAATTTAAAAGATAGTCAAACAGAAGCTCAGACAGGGAGAATATGTTCCTGAGAACTGAGCTGGAAGTGCTGAAGATGCGGCTTGAGCTTGGCCTTTCTTTCCACCTGGTGGTGGTTTAGTCGCTTCAATCGTGTCTGACTCTTGCTACCCCATGGACTGAGGCCCGCCAGGCATCCTCCATCCATGGGATTCTCCAGGCAAGGATGCTGGAGTGGGTTGCCATTTCCTTCTCCAGGGGATCTTCCTGACCCAGAAATCGAACCTGGGTCTCCTGCATGGCAGACAGATTCTTTACCCACTGAGTTACGAAGGAAGCCTTTCTTTCCATATGACACTGTCCATATCTGTAGGCCAAAATGCTCAGTGTAGGATCTAGCAGGAAAAGTTTCTATTTACTGAGTGCTCATTGGAGCTGCATTGTAACCACTTTACATGCATTAACTCATCGATATTCACACCTGAATGAGGTAGGGAAGGTTTTTATTCCCATTTTAAAGCTAGGTAGTGAAACAGAGGCACTGAGAAATTGACACACTTTCAAAGGTCACACCCTTGGTAAAGGCTGGAGCTGGCACTGGAACCCTGCGTTTGGATCTGGACCCCAGATCCTTGACTACTGAACTGTGTGCTAAATGACAGCTTTAACAAGCTCTGTGGGGCATGGAGGAGGCTCCTGGCTGTAGTGAGAGTCCCAGTCCATTTCTCCCAGGAGTGGTGAACAAATGAATAGCTTCTTCACCCACTGCATCCCCTGGGGGGCCCAGTGGCATTCAAGGGGTCCACTGTTTTCTCTGCTTCATGTCCCCATTTCTTAGAATTCTTCCAAGACCTGTGACTGTCTGTTTAGCCAGCCAGCCTTTAATGAGTAACGTGTGTGTGTGTGTATTAGGTCACTTCAATCGGATCTGACTCTTTGCTACCCCATGGACTGTAGCCCACCAGGATCCTCTGTCCATGGGATTCTCCAGGCAAGAATCCTGGAGTGAGTGGCCATGCCCTCCTCCACGGGATCTTCTCGACCCAGGGATCAAGCTCGCATGTCTTCCGTCTCTGCATTGGGTGCAGGCTTCCCACTAGCGCCGCGTGGGAAGCCCTCGCGCTGTGCTGTGCTTAGTCGCTCAGTCACGCCTGACTGTTTGCAACCCCATGGACTGTAGCCCGCCAGGATCCTCTTTCCATGGGGATTCTCCAAGCAAGAATACTGGAGTGTGTCACCATGCCCTCCTCCAGGGGACCTTCCCACATTTACCATCCACCAAGAAAGTAATGCAGAAGGCTGCAAATAAGAAAAGAGTTTATGGGACTCCCCTGGCAGACCAGGGGTTAAGACTCTGACCAGGGGACTTTGCAGGGAACATGGATTTGAATCTGGTTGGGAAAGTAAGATCCCACATGCCTCATAGCACAACCAAAATATTTTTAAAAAAAGAGAGAGTATATTTGGAGTCCTAAGAACTGCAATGCAGGAGACATACAAGTTGCCATGAGGTTGTTAAAAGTTTCCTTGTAGAACCATTATAGACTCCCAAGTGACTCAGAAAATACTTTTTCTTAAGCAATCACAGGTTGTTTCAGCATAAAGAGTCCAAAAAGCATCTTGAATCTCTGACAGGTGTTCTGGATGACTTCATCAGGTCAGAAGGTCAGATTCCATCCAAGCTGAAATGTGCATGTCACATTTTTTATTGGCTTATACTTATTTACAATGTTGCATTAGTTTCAGGTGTATAGCAAAGTGAACCAGTTATACACATATCCACTCTTTTTTGGATTGTTGTCCCATATAGGTCATGATAGAGTACTGAGTAGCGTTCCCTGTGCTATACGGCTGCTGCTGCCAAGCCAAGTCACTTCAGTCACCGACTCTGTGAGACCCCATAGACGGCAGCCCACCAGGCTCCCCCGTCCCTGGGATTCTCCAGGCAAGAACACTGGAGTGAGTGTGCTATACAGTAGGTCTTTATTAGTTATCTGTTTTATAGATGGTGTGTGTTTGTCAACTCCGATCTCCCAGTTTATCCCTCTACTCTCCCTTTCTCCCTGGAAGGTCACACTTTCTTGGGGAGCTCACTTAGCAATATTTTTGTTTAGTTGCTAAGTTTTATCCTGCTCTTTGCGACACCAGAAACTGTAGCCCACTGGGTTCTTTGGTCTATGGGTTTTTCCAGGCAAGAATACTGGTGTGGGTTGCCATTTCCTTCTCTAGAGAATATTCTCAGGCCAGGGATCAAACCCATATCTCCTGTGATGGCAGGTGATTCTTTACCACCGAGCCACCTGGGAAGCCCTCACTTGGTACCGACTCCCTGTTGATTTTCCTTTCATGCTGGTAAATGCCAAACACAAACTATGGAAACACAGTGCCTGCCTGCCTGCAAAGAGTTCTCATCTTGTGAGGAAGATCATATGCAAAAGCAGGCAAAAACTTCTGTGGGTGACTAATTAGCATGTGAATGGCACCAAACTTTTGTCTAGTCAGGGAAGACTTCCTGGAGGAGGAGAGTTTCCACTTGAGCCTTCGAGGGTGAGTAAGACTTGAAGTGGGGAAGAGGTCAGCATATAGTGTTGGGCTGAGTGGGGAGCCTTACTGGGAATAGGGAGGTCGGCTAGACTGGTTGAAAGATCCTGGAAGGAAATGAAATGGAATAAAGCTGGAAGAGTGGGTTGGGGACAGATTGTGGAGGTTTCTGAGGACCCAGAGGAGCCTCTAAGTGTGCTTTATGCACTGATGTCTTATGAAGACTCAGAGCTAGGGTAGGTGGGCAGGAAAGGAGTGGCAAGATAGAGACAGCTCTTAGGGAAGATTAACGTGAGGCAGCCTGTTCAGCTGCAGAAACAGAGAGTGAAATTGAAGGGCCTGCAGGGGCACGCGGAGGGGACTTTGAACATTTCCTCTGTGGCAGGCTCTAAGCACTTAGCATATATTATGACGTGTAATCCTCCCAAGAGCCCTGGGAGATTTGTGTCATTAGCCTCTCTGTTCCACAGGTGACTAAAGCAAGGTTAAGGAATCTCCCCTCAAGGTGACCTGGCTTAAAACCAGCAGAGCTTGGTCCTCGCTTCAGCAACACATGTACTAAAATCAGAACAATACAGAGAAGATGAGCGTGGCCCCTGCGCAAGGATGACACGCAAACTGGCAAAGTGCTCCATAGCTTCAACAAACAAGCGAAAAACAAAAACAGACAGAGAAGAACAGAGCTCAGGTTTGAGCCCGCACAGACCAGCCCCTGATCTCACTTTCTAACCCCTATGCTATGTCACCGTTATACTGATGACCTAGAAAAATCCAGGCTGACTAAGTCTGAGACAGTCACTTCACCTGACACAGCCAGCAAGGCGGAGTGTGGAGAAAAGTATTTAGGCCTTTGCTCAGGAAGATGCCTGAGTATTCAGGACATCCAATGCCTCTAAACAAAGAATTGGGAATTGTCATGTTAAGTTAGGACTTCCCTGGTGGTTCAGATAGTAAAGCGTCTGTCTACAATGCGGGAGACCCAGGTTCGATCCCTGGGTTGGGAAGATCCCCTGGAGAAGGAAATGGCAATCCACTCCAGTACTATTGCCTGGAAAATCCCATGGACAGAGGAGCCTGGTAGGCTACAGTCCATGGGGTCGTGTCCAGTCGGACACGACTGAGCGACTTCAGTTTCAGTTTCACGTAAGTTAGCTTATGATTGCTTTTGACTGCTTGCTTGTTTCGCCATGCCACTTGGCTTGTGGGATGTTGGTCCCCCAACCAGAGACTGAACCCAAGCCACAGCAGTGAGGGCATCAAAAGCTTTGAGCCCCAACCGCTGGACCACCAGGGAATTCCCAGCTTGGCGGGGCCGACATCAAACTTTTGATTCCCGAGGTATCCATCTCTGAAAAGCACATTGCAGGCTACAAAATCAGATAAAGGGTCAGGCCACTCCACCCGTGGAGTTCCCCTTTCAGAAAGCTCTGAGTAACCTAGCTAACTGACCATTTGAATGACCCCAGTTTTCCCTTCCCTGCTTTATGTACTTCTTTTGCATTTTAAGTTCACCCAAAAAGAGTGAACCCATGGAATCCCAGGCACCTAGCCCTCACTCCAGTAGAGGCAGAACCCCAGGTCTGAGCTTGCTCTCTGGGGCCTCGCTGTGTGGTCACTGCAGTGCCGTGTACCCTCCAGGACCGTGAGTAGCAAACCCTGTCTCTTCAGAGTTCCCTGATGGTTGTGGCCGAGGTGCACAGTAAGCGTCACAATGGCTGGTCCAGCCTCGACACTGGCTTCAGCTGGGGAAGACTCAGTGGTGCTCCCAGGAGGAGCACAACCCAGGGGAGAGCCTGCAGGCGTTCCTAGCTCAGAGCATCAACAGGCTGAGAGACACAAAACAGAGATACAGACCCAGAACTGGTGAAGTATGGAGGGTCTCATGCCTGGATTGTGGCTGGAGCCTTTAGTAATGGGTACTTGATGAAGACTGTTTTTCAAGCCCCATGGAAGCCAGGGAGACAGGCTCCATCAGAGAAATAATATCAGCATCACCAAGACTAAGCATGTCCCCTGAAAGGCTGGGTTTCCCAGGTGGCTCAGAGGTAAAAAACCTGCCTGCCAAAGCAGAAGCCACAGGAGACCCAGGTTCAGTCCAGAGTGGGGAAGATCCTCTCGAGGAGGAAATGGCAACCCACTCCACTATTCTAGCCGGGATGCTCCAATGGACAGAGGAGCCTGGCAAGCTGCAGTCTATGGGGTCTCAGAGAGTCAGACACACCTGAAGCAGCTGAGCACTTTCCTTGAAAGGGAGCAGATGGCCCCCTTCCTGCCACACCTGAAGTCCAGGTACACCTGAAGGCTCAGGGGTAGGGTGGAGAGGAAATATTTTTTAAAGGACATGGAAATTTTCCCTCTAGCCCTTTGGGTGTGCCCGGAGATGCAAACTACAGATTTAGTTTGTGAATCTGGTTGGGCCAAGTCCTGAAGAGATTTCATCAGAAGCAGGCAGAATCCTGTCTGAAGGAGCAGCAGCCTGTGGTATAACAGCTGGCAGGCAGCAAGCATCCTCTGAGGCTGGCCAAATGCTTTGATGGGCATGGAACCACTGCAGGAGGAGATGAGAGTGTATATGCGGGAGAGAAATAGCAGGTGCCAGGCCATCATGAGAGGAGTCTGGAAATGAGGTCAATGACAAAGCAACATTTGTACCTCGTGAGAATGCAGGGAAACCTGCCAAATACACAGATCTATGCTGTGTAGTGTTCAGAGTCTGGAAGGTTGGAATCCAGGGTGGAATCAGTTGTTGAGAGAAGACACCTTTGCAACAGGGACAGAAGTGAGGGGCGCTGGTGACGTAGTGATGGTGACTGTGGCTCTAAGTGAGGCTCTGACAAGTGTGAGCACCTGTCACAGATTCACAGAAGATCCTTACAAGGAGCCTTCCGGCTGTGGAACTGAGCCATCTCTTGAAGAGACCACAGGTGAAGGGAAGAAGAAATCTGGCCTGTTGAGTTGGATCAGGTAAAGACATCTTGGTTAGGAGGGGCAAAGTTTACTTTGGTGCATTAGTCAGCAGAAGCTAGGCTCGGCTGTGTAACAAGCAAGCCCGAAATCTCAGTGACTTGACACCTGAAAGTTTATTTCTTACTCATACAAAGTCCAACCCTGGGGGAGGATCTATCCCCCATATTCACTCATGGACCTGCCATCTGGGATGTCACCAGTTCCTAAATGTAAGTCTCCTGAGCTTCCAGTGGAAAGTGACATCACATTGACTGGTCGGAACTAGTCACATGCCCTGACCAAATGCAAGAGGAGCTAGGAGATGCTGAGGAGCAGAAGGAAGGTCTGGTGAGCATCCCTGTCCCCACTGCACTTAGCAGAGCCTGGCATTTGTCATTCAGAGAAATCTCTTGGCCCTTGGAGAGCACTAACTGAAAGCTAAAGGGGTTATTTTCCTGACAATTCTTCAAGGCATGGAGGGTTAGCCTTGTTGCCTGGCAAGCTTCTCATACATGGTGGGGGTACAGGTGGGGATGAACACTCTCCCCCAAAGACAAGTGCACATGATGGAATCCAGGATGCCCGAGCACAGGCACCGAGGTTCCCAGAAGAATGCTGCCAGGCTTCTCAGGGCGGAGGCAGAGCCTGGCACCAGTGGACTGTGTGCACATGGGTGACGCCTCATGAGAGTCCCCACTTAGCTGCATTGTGACTGGGGGACTGTTTCAGGAGACCCAGATCCTTCAAAAGGTGTGTGCAGGACAAGAGCTGGAGAAAGTGACCTCCTGTTGAGTCAATAAGGCTGGTGACACTCCAATCACCTTTGCCCGTATGGCACACAGGGAAACAGATTTGAGGAAGTTCACTGACTTTTCAAGGTCACCTGGTTAATGAATGGCAGAGCCTGTTGATCCCCTGGCAGGATGTGAAAGCATGAGATGCACTGATTGGGAGGCATGAGATGTGTGGGCAAGATGGTGAGCTGGAGCCAGGATCCTGGGTCCTGGTACAGGCCTTGCCATGGCCCTGCTAAGTGGCTTTGGGCACATTTCCTATCTCAGGGCCTTGGAAACCTGCCATTAGAACATGGCCTGCTCTCTCCCCTTGTAGGCCTTCTTGACGAGCTCCTTCACAGGTGGGGGTGTCACTGGACCACTAGGAATAGAAGGATGCTACTGCGTTAGAGTCTGGGGGGCCAGCCCCCAGAAGACACCAGCCTCGGCCCTGGTGCCGGACAGTAGAGGTCAGGGGTGCGAGGCAGCCTGGGCTGCCCTTCCCTGGGGCATCGTGTCCATGCCAGCATGTCCCTGCCCTGCCGTAGCCCAGACCCCTATCCTGAGTCCTGACAAGCAGCCTGATGAATGAGGGCAGGGAGGCAGCTAGTACACGGGGAGAGCGGAGCCCAAGGTAGGCAGAGGATAGTTGGGAGGGAGTTTGTGGCCAGGTCTCAAAAGTTCTGAGTCCTCTACAGAGGGTCAGTCTAGAGCCAACCTTGGCCTCTTCTGTCCTTGTCACTGAGCTCCCCCAGAAACTGGACCTCTAGCCTTCATGCTGGGATGCAGCTCTCCTCTCCAGCACCCAGCTGGCTCAGCAGTTCAGAATCCATCTGCAAAGCAGGAGACACAACAGATTCAGGCTCGATCCCTGGGTCCGGGAGATCCCTTGGAAAAGGAGATGGCAATCCATTCCAGTATTCTTTCCTGGGAAATCCCATGGACAGGGGAGCCTGGTGGGTTACAGTCCGTGGGATCACAAAGGGTCAGACAAAACCGAGCTACTCAGCACACACACACACACACTCCAGCACCCACGCCTCCCCTCCGTTCCTTCCCATCCCTGGCCTGGGACTTCCCTGGTGGTCCAGCTGTTTAGACTGCGCTTCCGATGCAAGGGACATGGACTCAACCCCTGGTTGGGGAAGATCCCACATGTCGAGTGGCATGGCTCTCCCCAAAAAGAAATCCACCTCCCATCACTGACCTGCATCTTCCCAGTCCTGAGCACAAGTCCATCCCTGGCAGTAAGCCTCCCTCATGCCTGGCACCGGGCACTGTCAGCTTCGTGGTGACCTCTGACACTCAGCACCTCCCAAGTCCAACAGTGAGCGTCTCCCTGCCCCCCATCCTTACTCATCTCCCACACATTACCTTGCCCTTGACTCTGGGCCCTCTCTGTCCTACCCTCTTACTGCCCTGCAGTCTAGGCTCCCCTGTCAGATTCACCCAGAAGGTCCTGGATGAACTGCCATTCCAGAATGAGCTCATTCAACCACACGTCCCAGACTCCTGAGTCCCTGCATATACACCCTTTCCCTTCCACCCCACTTTCCTCCTCCTCCTGTGTCCCTCACCTTGACTCAGCCCTTGGAGCCGCCGAAATTTCAGAAGATTCCAGCACCCAGCCGGGCTATGTTCACCAGACAGCCGGGGTTACCTTCCCTGGACAATGTGCTGTAACTCCCATCCCCGACAGAGACAGAAGGGTAACTGCTTCCAAGGATTACGATGCCCCAGGGGTAACTTTCTCCCTGTGGATTTTTTTCACTTCTCAGTCTGAAATCCCACCCTGGACAGCAAACAACTGAGCATCCAAGCTCAGGCTCCATCCTCTGTGTCTGGGCGCAGAGAGGGAAGAAAACGGGGGGACAAACTGAGAGAGCAGCGTTGACCTACATACACCACCATGTGATAGCTGGTGGGGAGCTGCTGTATAACACGGAGCTCAGCTTGGTGTTCTGTGATGACCTTGAGGGGTGGGATGGGGGTGGGAGTGGGAGGGAGGCTCAAGAAAGAGGGGATATATGTCTGCTGCTGCTGCTGCTAAGTCACTTCAGTCGTGTCCGACTCTGTGTGACCCCAGAGACGGCAGCCCACCAGGCTCCCCCGTCCCTGGGATTCTCCAGGCAAGAACACTGGAGTGGGTTGCCATTTCCTTCTCCAATGCATGAAAGTACATATAGCTTATTCACTGCATTGTACAGCATAAATGGACACAACATTGTAAAGCAATTGCATTCCAATTAAAAAAAATTGTTGGGTCAAAGTAGATAAAAAAAAATTAAGACACACTTTGGGATGACTGTAGAAAATCTCGGGTTCCATTCTTGGGTCAGTTTTCATCTTAGACTCCACCTGCCCCCATGTTTCAGGGTTCCTCCTCTGAGCTGATCCCCTGCCTCCATCTCCGCCTTCTGTTGGGTGTGCCCTACCCCATTCTCACACCCACTAATGGAAAGGGAAATGCTTCTCTAGTAAAGAAAAGTCAGCACCGCTGACCAAGGAAGTTCCCTTTCCGCTTTCTGACATCAAACACTGAGATCTTGATTTCCAACGCTTCCCTTACTGTGGAGGCCTGGAGACCCGAGACCGCTAACAGCGCTGCTAACAGCATATTAAAAAGCAAAGACATTACTTTGCTGACACAGGTCTGTGTAGTCAAAGCTGTGGTTTTTCCGATAGTCATATGAATGTGAGAATTGGGCCATAAAGAAGCCTGAGCACAAAGAACTGATGCTTTCTAACTGTGCTATTGGAGAAGACCCTTGAGAGCCCCTTGGACTGCAAAGAGATCCAACCAATCCATCCTAAAGAAAATAAACCCTGAATATTCATTGGAAGGACTGATGCTGAAGCTGAAGCTCTAACACTTTCACCACCTGATGTGAAGAGCTGACTCATTAGAAAAGACCCTGATGCTGGGAAAGATTGAAGGCAGGAGGAGAAGGGGACGACAGAGGATGAGATGGTTGGATGGCATCATTGAGTCAATGACATGAGTTTGAGCAAACTCTGGGAGATGGTGAAGGATAGGGAAGCCTGGTGTGCTGCAGTCTACGGGGTCAAAAAACAGTCAGACATGACTAAGTGACTGAACAACAACTGGGCCCTGAAAATACTTCTCCACATGGAATCACAGGCCTGCTCTGTCACCTGATAAGCTGGAGAATGGTTTCTCTTTGTTTTCAATGCATTTTTTTTTCCTTTGGGACCAATGTTCAATTTCTCTGGGTGCCAATAAGCCTCATATTTGCTAGCTGAAGGGTGGAGAATGTTCGCAGAATTTTTGAGTGATTTCCAGCTCTGATGATCTGAGATTTGCCTGTAAATCATGAAAGTGAGCCTGAGGCCAAGGAGACATCAGGCTTTCAGGAAACCGAGACTATAAACTTAGCTTTCAGTCCAATAAGCTGACGCCACCAGGCAGAGGTTCTCAGCGGTGAGCAGACCAAGCTGACTTCTTTAAAAAACCACACTGGGAGATGAACAGGAAGAAGAAAAGAAAATAAATATTCACTGAATACCACTTATGTGCCAAAGGATATTCAGGGGTGTACATGTATTATCCCATAGCTTTTTTAAACACTGAGATTTTATTCACACATTAGTAGTATTCACCTCTTTAAACTGTACAGTTCAGTGGTTTTAGTATATTTATAAAGTTGCTCAACAATTACCATTATTTAATTCCAGAATGTTTTTGTCCCTCCAAAAAATTACTCCACATTCAATAATACATACACTCTCTGTTCCCAGCTCTTGGCAACCACTGATCTATTTTCTGTCTCTATTAATTTTTCTCTTCTGGACATTTCACATGCAATCTGGAGCATTTTGTAATGGGTTTCTTTCATTCAGCATAATATTTTCCAGATTTATCTATGCTGTAGCAGCTATCAGTACTTTATTCTTTTTTATGGCTAAACAATAACTATTGAATGGATAGACTACATTTTGTTTCCTCAATGGATGGACCTTTGGTTTGTTTCTACTTTCTGGCTAATGTGAATAATGAATCTATCAACATTTGTGTACAAGTTTCTATTTTGAAACATATGTTTTCAATTCTCTTGGTTCCTTTCCCTGAGTAGAAAACTGCAGGGTAATATGCTAACTCTATGTCTGATTTTTGAGAAACTGCTAAACTGTTTTCTATAGTAGCTGCACCATTTTACCAGCAATATATGGGGGTTCCGGTTTCTCCATATTCTCATCAGCACTGCCAGTCATCCGCCTTTTTGATTATGGCCATCCTTGTGTGTCCAAAGTGATGGATCATTTCGGTTTTGATTTGCATTTCTCTAACGACTAATGCTGTTGAGCATGCTTTATTGAGCTCATTGAATTGTTATATGTTTCTTTTTACATCTTTGAAGGTCATGCTCTTCGAATCCGTCCTGCCAAACTCAGCCTTTTACAGTGTTCAACCCATCTGCATTTAATGTAATTACTGATGAGACAGGATTTAAATATGCCATGTTGTTATTTGTTTTATATATGTTTTATATTTTTTTAGTTCTATTCCTCTGCACTTTCTTTTAAGTGGATATTTTCTGGTGGACTTTTCTTGTCTTTTCCCCCCCCACTATTCTTTTAAACATTTATTTTCTGCCAGGTCCTTCATGCTATTCCCCAGGCAAGAATACTGGAGTGGGTTGCCATTCCCTTCTCCAGGGGATCTTCCTGACCCAGGGGTTGAACCCAGGCCACCTGCATTGCAGGCAGATTCTTTACTGTCTGAGCCACTGCTCCAATATACTTTCTTTTCTGTTAAAGGGATATTTTCTAGTGCACCTTTCAAATTTCCTTGTCGTCTCTTTCACTATTCTTTTAAAATTTTATTTTCTTAGACATGTGTTGTGGATTGAAATGAACATTTTAATTTACAACAGACTAAGTTTGGATTAATGTTAAGTTCAGTAGTACACAAAATATGGTTTCTATGTAGCTTCATTCTTTATTCCCCCTTTTTCCTATTATTGTCACAAAAATCACATCTGCATACATTATATATCTATCAACACTTATTTATTGTTAATCACTTTGAATAGCTTGTCTCTTAGACCATACAGGAGGAAAATAGAAATGAAAATTACAAACAAAACACAAAAATACGAAAACTCAAAAAACAAACACACACACACAAAACTACCTATTGTCTTTTCTATTGACCCATGTAGTTACTTTTGCAGGGGCCCTTCATTTTGCTGTGTGAATTCTAGTTTCTGTTCTATTTCAGCCTGAGAGACCCTCCTTAGCATTTCTTGTAAAATAGGTTTGCTAGCAGCAAAATCTCTCAGCTTTTATTTATCTGAGAATGTCTTAATTTCTCTTCCACTTTTGAAGGATAGTTTTGTCCAGTGTAGAACTGGTTGATAAGTTTTTATTTTAGCTCTTTGAATAAATCATACCACTACTTCTGGCCTATGTAGTTTTTTATGACAAATCAGCTGTTAATCCTATTGAGGATCTTTAATATGTAATGAATTAACATCCCTCTTGCTGTTTTCAAATTATCTTATCGTCTTTGGATCTTGATAGGTTGGTTAAGAGTACCTCTTTAATTTATCTGCAGTACC
The DNA here is from genome assembly GCA_006408675.1 of Madoqua kirkii. Classification (NCBI taxonomy): domain Eukaryota; kingdom Metazoa; phylum Chordata; class Mammalia; order Artiodactyla; family Bovidae; genus Madoqua; species Madoqua kirkii. The sequence goes on along the minus strand of SJYC01010190.1, from coordinate 19,504 downwards.
TCATTAAATTTGTCTGCAGTTTGTTGAGATTATTGGACATGTAGATTAATGATTTTCATCAAATTTAGGGGTTTTTAGGCCATTGTTTATTCAAATATTTCTTCTCTCTCTCTTTGAGAGTCCCATTAAGCATATGTTGATTCATTCTTTGCTGTCTCATACATTTCAAAGTGAAAGAAGGGGAAAGTTTCTTCACTTTGTGACCAACTGTTTGAGACCCCAGGGATGATACAATCCATGGAATTCTCCAGGCCAGAATACTGGAATGGGTAGCCATTCCCTTCTCCAGGGGATCTTCCCAACTCAGGGATCGAACTCAGGTCTCCCACGTTGCAGGAGGATTCTTTACCAGCCGAACCACCAGGAAAGCCCCACAAGTCTCAAAGTTTTGTTTCTTTTTTTCTTTTTTTTCATTCTGTCCCTCAGGCTGGAAAATTTCAAATATACCTACTTCATATTTCCTGATTCTTTTACTTCCTGTTTGCTCAGTGCCTGAAGATTAGGCAGAGGTAAGAGTTTAGGGTCTTCTGAGGTCCTTCCTGAGCACATGCACGGTTCTAAGCATATGTATGACCTTCTAGATTCTGCATAGTTTTATGAGGTATTGATAATCCCACTCAGTCATCTGAACACTGAGCCCCATTTGGTTAAATGGTTTACACAAGATGGTTATCAAGCAGTGTGAGGCACCAGATTCAAACCCGAAGCTATACTCTTTCCTGCAGCATCCATGGGTGGTATTCTTCCACGCTCACTAGGAATCCTGGTTTAAACTAGCATAGACGCCCTCCCTACCAAGTTTGAGAATGAAACTCCTCGTCGGTGGCAGGTACCTGGAAGAAGGTAGTAAAAATCAAAACTGATTCTAAGGAATCTCAAGAATGGAGGAAGGAAGGCTTGGGCCATGTATGAAAAGCAGGGGACAATTTGCATAATTGGGAAGGGAATTACAGGATTAAGGATGAGGGAGACTTCAAGGACATCGCTAGGGACTCCAGCCCATTCTATTTTAATATTTATTTATTTATTTGGCTGTGTTAGGTCTTGGTTGCTCCATGTGGCATCTTTATTGCAGTAGGCTGGCTCTTGAGGCCCGTGGGGCTTAGCTGCCCCATGCATAGCCTATGGGATCCTGTTTTCCCAACCAGGGATCAAACCTGCATCCCCTGCACTGAAAGGTGAATTCTCAACCACTGGAGCACCAGGGAAATCCTCCAGCCCATTTTAAAAGCCATCGTCTGTCAGACCTCACTACAGATACCTGGCCCCAGGACAAGTACTTGAGCTATGTGGGTCTGTGAAACAGCACAGGGGATCTTAAAGTGGCATAGGATTCCAGAGTCTAAGGCCTTTATTTCTAGGATCAACCGAGCTGTCTTTATTGAGTCCCTTCCATACAGTCCTTGACAGATGGTCACCTCCAATGACGGGGAACTCACTACCTTTCAGGGCAACTCATTCCATCTCCAGGCGTCTCTGCTTGTCAGATTGACAGCCCAGCTCAGCAGGGCAGCGTCTTCAGGGTCTAGAGGTTTAGTTCTTGACCTCACCCTTCAGATCTGTGTGACTTGGCGAAGTCACTTCCTCTATCTGAACCTGTTTGCTCATCTGAAATATGGAGACAGGAATGCCTGCTTGGCAAGGCTGTTGGAGGACAGATAACTAAGCAACTCAGCATACTTGGCGGAAGGGCTCAGTAGCAGCAGTTACTGCTTAAGTTCTTCCGCATGAGAGACTGAAGTCTGTGTCTTGGCCGTTTCCACCCACTCATTCTTCCTAAATCTGTTTGTTCAGTTTATTCTCACATTCCCCCAGCTTACACTTTCAGACCATCATATACAGCACTTACTTTGCTTCTTTTTCTTTATGCTGAGTTTCTCTACTACTGAAACTGCTACCCAGACATACAGTCTTGGCTCCTTCCATCACCCTCTTTCCTCTCCTCAAAAGATAAGACCTACCATCCCTCACACTCACAGTGTAGGAAGGTCTCAAGGCTCTGCTAACAAACAGAGAAAGAAAAGTGAATCTCTTGCCCCTCGTTCCAAAGCTTATGCCGCTAGCAGTGCAGTCCAAGGCACCTTCACTTTTCTACTACTGACGCCACGTGGTAGACTATCCAAGTCCTGTTGTTTGCACTGAAATCTGTGACGTACAAGGTCAGCATCTTTCCCATCTCTGTTAAAATACATCTTGTTAGAGTTAGCATATGTCCCAGGCTGTTGGGATCCTGATTTTTCACATCCACCTCAAAGCCTATTAAGGGGCAAATAGGGTGGGAATAAATCCGACTATATCATCTGAGTTCTCCCCAGTCTCTCCATAGCCTTCCACTCACCAACTGCATATGTCCCGGGTAGATGAGCCACCAAGGCTATTTCAACAAGACACAAGACGAGGAGATGCTGAATTTAAGTCCACGAGTATGCATTGGTCACCTTGCATGCAGCAGGCACTTGTAGACCCCCAGCTCATGTGGCCCTCAAAACAGCCCTCAGCAGAGGACATCAGAAACCCAACAACAGATCGGAGTCCATGAAGTCAAGTAAAAGTGAAGTCGCTCAGTCGTGTCCGACTCTTTGCGACCCCATGGACTGTAGCCTACCAGGTTCCCCAGTCCATGGGATTTTCCAGGCAAGAGTACTGAAGTGGGGTACCATTTCCTTCTCCAGGGGATCTTCCCGACCCAGGAATCGAACCCGGGTCTCCCGAATTGCATGCAGACCGTTTACCATCTGACCTATCAGGGAAGCCCATGGGCTAAAAAAAATCACACAGCTGTAGGGCTGAGGCACACATCTGGGTTTATGTGACTGCAGAAGCTATATTCTTTTCCCTATATTGTCCATGTTCCTCATTTTGCTAATGGGGTTTATGAGTATTTTCCAAACTTCAAAGTGAGTAGGAATCAACTGGAAAATTTGTTAAAAATAAAATCCACCCTCACTCCCCAAATTTTAATTCACAGGTCCATAGTGAAGTCTAGACACTGATGGACACACACATGCTACTGCATACGAAATAGATAACTAAGAAGGACCTACCATACAGCACAGGGAACTCTACTCAGTACCCTGTAATGGTCTATGTCAGAAAGGAATCTTTAAATCAGTGGATATATGTATACGCATAACTGATTCACTATGCTGGACAGCAGGAACTAACACAACATTATAAGCTAACTACACTCCAATTAAAAAAAAAAGAAGTGCTAGATAATTCTGTGGCTAGTGGTTCACATACAGCAGCCTGTGCTGTCTCCCCAGCTTTTCCATTTTCATTTACCACTCAGTCATGTCTGACTTTTTGCAGCCCCAAGGATGAAGCCCGCCAAGCTCTTCTGTCCGTGGAATTTTTCCAGGCAAGAACATTGGAGTGGATTGTCATTTCCTACTCCAGGGGATCTTCCTGACCCAGGGATCCAACCTGTGTTTCTTACCTTGCCTGCACTGGCAGGTGAGTTCTTTATCGCTAGGGCCACAATACTGGTTCCAAAGCCAGTTCTCTAGCACTGCCCTGTGGCACTTAGGGCTTCCCTAGTGACTCAGATGGTGAAGAGTGTGCCTGCAATGCAGGGGACCCGGGTTTGATCCCTGGGTCGGGAAGTTCCCTTGGAGAAGGACATGGCAACACACGGCAGTATTCTTGCCTGGGAAATCCCATGGACAGAAGACCCTGGCAGGCTACAGTCCATGGGGTCACAATGGACCTGTGGCTTCTGGGCTGCTTCCTGCCCCGAGGTCAGCACAAATTTTGGAGCCAGCCAGCCTCTCCTGGAGGGGGATAGAGGGGCCGTCAGAACCCTCCTCAGTCACTCTCTCTTGTTTTTTCCATGGGATTTTTTTGCCTGAACTCTAAACACTGTCTCTTTCTGTGAGTCTTTGATTCACTCTCCAGATCTGGCCAGAGAAAGCGGGAAAACCCAGGCATGGATGTTGCAATAGCATATTATTTAACATGACTGGAGTGCTCCCTGCACCCTGAAATCGCCCACAATAGAAAATGAGACATTCCTGGGCCTCCTGCCAGGCCTTGTCCTCAACTCCGAGCATTTACGTGAGAAACAAGCGGCTCTTTGCCCTCCCTGGCCCAACTAACTGCTTCCTTCTCACGCCTGCGCCGCAGCACCAAGATGCTGAGGCTTCAGACGTTAGCATTTCAAGAAGGTTGCTTCATAGGCTGGCATGTCGGGCACTTCCCTATCTTCACCTGCTATCTTGCAGGCTTGTTCCTTAAAGGAACTCCTTTTGGTCACAAGATAAAAAGAGAAAACTGCTTCTTCCTGCTTTCTGGATATGAGTAATGATTGACTTTTCCTCGTGGTCACTGTGTGGTCACGGTTTCTGGGGAAAGCATCTAAATTTATTAAGTTCCTGAGCTTTCGACTTCATCCTGTGTACTCTATGGCAGAAAAATTTCAGAGGGACTGGGTTAAAATGCCTGTGTGACTCTGAACAAGGTACCTAACCCCTCTGAGATCCATTTCCTTTATCAATAAAACCCATGTTTTACCCAGAGTCCTGTCTCTTGGTTAAGAGAACGGAATGAACTGGCATTTCAAAGGGCTCGGCAAAGTTGCTGGTGCATAGTAGCGGCTCTGTGTACCCTTGTTCATTGTCGTTCTGTACGTCTTGCTACACAGTGAGGTCCCCAGAGAAGCAGCATCTGTATCACCTGATAGCCTGTTAGAAATGCAAGATTTCAGGCTTCCCAGGTGGCTCAATGGTAAAGAATCCACTTGCCAATGCAGGAGACACAGGTTTGATCCCTGATCAGGGAAGATCCCATGTGCCGCAGAGCAACTAAGCCCACGTGCCACCATTATTGAATCAGGGCTCTAGGTCCTGGGAAGCGCAACTCCTGAGTCCATCCATGCACCACAAATATTGAAGCTTGCAAGACCTAGAGTCCGTGTTCCACAACAAGAGAAGTCCCCACCATGAGAAGCCTGGGCACTGCAACCAGGGAATATCCCCCACTCCTGGCAACAAGAGAAAAGCCTGTGCAGCAACAAAGACCCAAAACAATAATAAATAAATAAATAAATAACATTATTTTTTAAAATAAATGCAAGATCTTATGCCCCACCTCCAACCTATTCAATCAGAATTTGCATTTTAACATTACTTTCCCGGGATTTGAGTTATGTTAAACTTTGAGAAGCAGTACTGAACTCATTATCCAACAAGGTAGAGAGCCTGGGAGTGGGTACAGCAACAGCTTTCTATTGAACTCTTTCTTTCTTTTTTTTTTTTTGGACTGCTCACCATCCCTCCCAAAGGGTGCCTAATTCATCTAGCATCTTCCTGGGGTAGTGATCTCACTTAAAAAGAACTGTGGTCTCATCATTCTCTTGTGAATTGAGCGCTTCTTGTTGCCTAAAAGATAAAGGACTAAACTGCTTGGAAAGGCATCGAGAACTTTCCCAGCCTTGCTCTGGCCATCATGGACAATGACCTCATTTGCAGGTCTCAAATTTTAATTCCAGAAATGATCGCTTCCCCAAGGGGCACTGTCCTTTCATCACCTTTTCCAGCTCAGAGTCTAGCTCTACTTTCTGGGATGTTCTCTGTCTCTCAAACCCGGCTCAGCCTTTAAGGCTCAGCTTTATTGCCATTGTCAGAATACGTACAGATCAAGCTCTTGATGGATAAGCATCTCAGAGTCAAGAATTTGGCTTCTTCCTTGGCCCACTAACAATTCCCCAAATCTCTTTGGATAAGTTACCTGAACTTCAAATTTTGGGTATTTCCATCAAGCCTATCTGGGTAGAGGAGATGATAAAAGTCTCAACTTCAAGGAATCGTTATGAGGATTCTTTGGGGTTATTATGTTTATCACAGTGACTGTAAATGAGCAACAGAATTTAGCCAGACTCACTATAGTGTAAAGCCCCGTCAATGTAAATCCCATAGAGAGCAGCACCTATGTTTGTGCCGTTCACCATTTTCATCCCAATACCTGGTCCAGTTTCTGATACGCAGCATATTCTCAAATAAATATTTGGTAAATAAATGAATGCCTAAAAAGTGTTACAGAAGTCATAAAGTGCTGTGCAAATAAAAGCTTACTATATTGTTTGGTTTTATTTTAAAGATCAAAGTTTAGATCCCTTGAGGGAGAAACTGAGATAATACATGTATTACTATTGCAATTGCTGACTTATCGCTGACTGCCAGCCCCATGGGAGCCAGCTATGACTTCCTCAGACATGATTCAAAGAATATATGCTGTGGGTTTTTTTTTTTCTCCCATTATTTCAACATTTGTCCAGTCTGTTTACCATCACCATAACAACCTGCACCCCCATACCTAATAACATAATTTTGAGCCACACTTTTCTCTAGAGCTTCTGGCATCACCAAATAGGCTGTAAAAGTTCCAACACTCAGTCCATGTTCCACTTCTAGGAGTCTATGTCTGTCCATGATTACCCATCAGTCTCGGGACTTCCCCAGGAATCCAGTGGTTAACACTCCATGCTTCCACTGGAGGGGGTGTGAGTTGATCTCTGGTCAGGGAACTAACATCCCACATGGCCACATGTGGCCAAAAAGGGAAAAAAAGATCAACTCTCAATCTCAAAAATACGCAAAAGACTGAAAACAAACTTACGGTTACCAAAAGGGAACGGGAAGAGGGATAAATTAGGAATTGGGGATTAGCATCTATGTGCTAATATATACAAAAGAGATAACCAACAAAGACCTACTGAATAGCACAGGGAATTACAGTCAATATTTTGTAATAACCTATAAGGGAAAAAATCTATATATATCAGAGTCTCATATATATATATATAGGCTTCCCTGAATGACTCAGCAGGTAAAAGCATCCGCCTGCAATGCAGGAGACACAGGTTCGATTCCTGGGTTGGGAAGATCCCTTAGAGAAGGAAATGGCAACCCACTCCAGTATTCTTGCCTGAAAAATCCCATGGACAGAGGAGTCTAGTGGGAAAGAGTCTGAAGGAGAGCAAAGAGTCAGATGAGACTGCGTGACTAAACACATACACACATACACATATGGACCATTTTGCTGTACACCTGAGACTAACTGCTGCTGCTGCTAAGTCGCTTCAGTCGTGTCCGACTCTGTGCGACCCCATAGACAGCAGCCCACTAGGCTCCTCTGTCCCTGGGATTCTCCAGGCAAGAACACTGGAGTGGGTTGCCATTTCCTTCTCCAATGCATAAAAGTGAAAAGCGAAAGTGAAGTCGCTCAGTCGAGCCGACTCTTCGCGACCCTATGGCCTGCAGCCCACCAGGCTCCTCCATCCATGGGACTTTCTAGGCAAGAGTACTGGAGTGGGGTGCCATTGCCTTCTCTGCTGAAACTAACATAACATTGTAAACCAACTATACTTTAATTTTATTTTTTAAAATAAATGCAAGATCTTATGCCCCACCTCCAACCTATTCAATCAGAATTTGCATTTTAACATTACTTTCCCGGGGATTTGAGTTATGTTAAACTTTGAGAAGCAGTACTGAACTCATTACCCAACAAGGTAGAGAGCCTGGGAGTGGGTACAGCAACAGCTTTCTATTGAACTCTTTCTTTCTTTTTTTTTTTTGGACTGCTCACCATCCCTCCCAAAGGGTGCCTAATTCATCTAGCATCTTCCTGGGGTAGTGATCTCACTTAAAAAGAACTGTGGTCTCATCATTCTCTTGTGAATTGAGCGCTTCTTGTTGCCTAAAAGATAAAGGACTAAACTGCTTGGAAAGGCATCGAGAACTTTCCCAGCCTTGCTCTGGCCATCATGGACAATGACCTCATTTGCAGGTCTCAAATTTTAATTCCAGAAATGATCGCTTCCCCAAGGGGCACTGTCCTTTCATCACCTTTTCCAGCTCAGAGTCTAGCTCTACATTCTGGGATGTTCTCTGTCTCTCAAACCCGGCTCAGCCTTTAAGGCTCAGCTTTATTGCCATTGTCAGAATACGTACAGATCAAGCTCTTGATGGATAAGCATCTCAGAGTCAAGAATTTGGCTTCTTCCTTGGCCCACTAACAATTCCCCAAATCTCTTTGGATAAGTTACCTGAACTTCAAATTTTGGGTATTTCCATCAAGCCTATCTGGGTAGAGGAGATGATAAAAGTCTCAACTTCAAGGAATCGTTATGAGGATTCTTTGGGGTTATTATGTTTATCACAGTGACTGTAAATGAGCAACAGAATTTAGCCAGACTCACTATAGTGTAAAGCCCCGTCAATGTAAATCCCATAGAGAGCAGCACCTATGTTTGTGCCGTTCACCATTTTCATCCCAATACCTGGTCCAGTTTCTGATACGCAGCATATTCTCAAATAAATATTTGGTAAATAAATGAATGCCTAAAAAGTGTTACAGAAGTCATAAAGTGCTGTGCAAATAAAAGCTTACTATATTGTTTGGTTTTATTTTAAAGATCAAAGTTTAGATCCCTTGAGGGAGAAACTGAGATAATACATGTATTACTATTGCAATTGCTGACTTATCGCTGACTGCCAGCCCCATGGGAGCCAGCTATGACTTCCTCAGACATGATTCAAAGAATATATGCTGTGGGTTTTTTTTTTCTCCCATTATTTCAACATTGTCCAGTCTGTTTACCATCACCATAACAACCTGCACCCCCATACCTAATAACATAATTTTGAGCCACACTTTTCTCTAGAGCTTCTGGCATCACCAAATAGGCTGTAAAAGTTCCAACACTCAGTCCATGTTCCACTTCTAGGAGTCTATGTCTGTCCATGATTACCCATCAGTCTCGGGACTTCCCCAGGAATCCAGTGGTTAAGACTCCATGCTTCCACTGGAGGGGGTGTGAGTTGATCTCTGGTCAGGGAACTAACATCCCACATGGCCACATGTGGCCAAAAAGGGAAAAAAAGATCAACTCTCAATCTCAAAAATACGCAAAAGACTGAAAACAAACTTACGGTTACCAAAAGGGAACGGGAAGAGGGATAAATTAGGAATTGGGGATTAGCATCTATGTGCTAATATATACAAAAGAGATAACCAACAAAGACCTACTGAATAGCACAGGGAATTACAGTCAATATTTTGTAATAACCTATAAGGGAAAAAATCTATATATATCAGAGTCTCATATATATATATATAGGCTTCCCTGAATGACTCAGCAGGTAAAAGCATCCGCCTGCAATGCAGGAGACACAGGTTCGATTCCTGGGTTGGGAAGATCCCTTAGAGAAGGAAATGGCAACCCACTCCAGTATTCTTGCCTGAAAAATCCCATGGACAGAGGAGTCTAGTGGGAAAGAGTCTGAAGGAGAGCAAAGAGTCAGATGAGACTGCGTGACTAAACACATACACACATACACATATGGACCATTTTGCTGTACACCTGAGACTAACTGCTGCTGCTGCTAAGTCGCTTCAGTCGTGTCCGACTCTGTGCGACCCCATAGACAGCAGCCCACTAGGCTCCTCTGTCCCTGGGATTCTCCAGGCAAGAACACTGGAGTGGGTTGCCATTTCCTTCTCCAATGCATAAAAGTGAAAAGCGAAAGTGAAGTCGCTCAGTCGAGCCGACTCTTCGCGACCCTATGGCCTGCAGCCCACCAGGCTCCTCCATCCATGGGACTTTCTAGGCAAGAGTACTGGAGTGGGGTGCCATTGCCTTCTCTGCTGAAACTAACATAACATTGTAAACCAACTATACTTTAATTTTTAAAAGGCCCAGAAGAGATATCTTTTCTAAGAAACAATATGAGAGGTTCTGGTAGCTATGAGATCTAGGAGAAGGCGAGCTGCAAAATGGAGCTCTTAATTAGGAGGTGAGGACCACAGACAAGGTTCATTAGGTTGTGGGGCCTGCACTTGCCCAGCATGACTATTACCACCTGTTTTCTGGGCCCTCTGAGCTGATTCTCACCCCTCACACTCTGCCTTCACTGAAAGAAAGTGTTAGTCGCTCAGTCGTGTCTGACCCTTTGCAACCTCTTGGACTGTAGCCCACCAGGCTCCTCTGTCCATGGGATACTCCAGGCAAGAATACTGGAGTGGGTTGCCATTTTCTCCTCCAGGGGCTTCCTGACCCGGGGATCGAACCTAGGTCTCCTGCATTAGAGGCAGATTCTTTATGATCTGAGCCACTGTGTCTCTTTCAAATGCAGATACTCAGGCTAAAGAGGTTGGAGATGACCTCTAAGCTACACTTCATTAAATGACAGGACTGTCTTCAGTTCCTGTTAAATGGTGGATTCTGAGTCAGTAGACTTATGCTTGGGCCTGCGATTCTGCATTCTTAATACAGGTAATTATTCATTTATCATTAATAAACTAATATTTATTATTAGGTAATAAAAAGTTTCTTGGTCTGTGAGCCACAGTTTGAGTAACAAGGGGCTACTCCATCTCTGGACTATGGATCTCATCATTCTGGAACCTTAGAAATCCAGTCCTCAACTATATACTTAACATATTTTTTTTAATCAGGTTGTTTGCCAGTTATATCCCCTATAGAGCTGGAAAAGATCAGTTATACATATAGAAAAATACATTAGAACTATGGAAAGTTTAATTCAAATTAGCAATTGACACCACAAAGTAATAGATATTGAGTATTTGGGGGTTGTTTTTCAACTCTTTTTTTCTTTTTTCCTCATTGTGTGGCATGTGGGATCTTAGTTTCCCAACCAGGCATTGATCCTATGCCCTCTGTAATGGAAGCACAGACTTTCTTAACCACTGGACCACCAGGAAGGTCTATTTATTGAGTATTTAGGATGTAAAATAAAAAAGGAGTTCTAATTACAGAGCACACTGAATATTTACTATCTTAGTTTTTGAGATTTCTTAGTCCTTTTCATGGAGAAGGCAATGGCACCCCACTTCAGTCCTCTTGCCTGGAAAATCCCGTGGGCAAGGAGCCTGGTAGGCTGCAGTCCGTGAGGTTTCTAGGAGTCAAACACGACTGAACGATTTCCCTTTCACTTTCCACTTTCATGCATTGGAGAAGGAAATGGCAACACATTCCAGTGTTCTTGCCTGGAAACTCCTAGGGACGGGGGAGCCCGGTGGGCTCCGTCTTTAGGGTCTCACAGAGTTGGACACGACTGCAGCGATTTAGCAGCAGCAGCAGTCCTTTTCATAGAAATAGAGTTTTGTTTTGTTTTTTTTAAACACAGCTTTACAGTATTTTGTCATTCTTAAGTTCTTCTTCTCTCTTTTTTTAAAGTCTGCAGTGGAGCTGGGAATCTGTATTTTTATAATAATAATTGTTATTATATTTGGGAGGGGTCATTGCAGGGCATGTGGGATCTGAGTTCCCTAACCAGAGGTTGAACCTGTGCCCTCTGAGACGTAAGAGGGGAGTCTTAACCACTGGACCACAGGGAAATTCCCAATTATCCTTCTCTTTTAATGCTGTTTTACTGCTAATATTGTGTTCATAATCTAACGGATCTTCCTTTAGATAGCAAGTAGGATGAATGATGGCTTGGCTACCTGTCAGTAAAGTTGATGATAGTATACTAAAACAATAACAAAACATTTGTCGAGTATTTATTAGGGGTCAGTCACAATGCTAAGTAAGTTACAAGAATTAATCTCATTGAGTCCTCAAAATAACCTCTTGTAAAAGCTGTTATCAATTTCCTCTGTAATAATAAGAAAATTGAGGCCAAGAAAAGTAAACTTTCTCCTATTCCCTTGGGCTGGAAAAAAAATTTTTTTAACTTAAAAAACAAAAGAAATTAAAGAAACTCAAGAAAGTATTTTACTTTAAAAAATTCAGAAAATACAAGAAATTCAAACACTCTTTGGACATCTGCCCAATCACCACAGACCCTTTTAAGAAACATTAATACACATTTTAAATTAACAAAACAGTCTTCTTGTCTTTGTGGACAGATGGCTAGAATTATACATTTTGAAAAAGTAGCATACAATTATGGCAGGATCGGGCTTCCAAAAGCTGCCCCTGTTCTGAGCTGAACCAATTTATAACAAGACGGAAGAGCCAGAAATGCCTAATATGGCTCGAGTGAGTGTTAGTCACTCAGTTGTGTCTGACTCTTTGAGACTCCATGGGAGCCCACCAGGCTCCTCCGTCCATGGGATTCTCCAGGCAAGAATACTAGAGTGGGTTGCCATTCCCTTTTCCAGGGGATCTTCCCCACCCAGTGATCAAACCTGGGTCTCCTGTATTTCAGGCAGATTCTTTACTGTGTGACCCACCAGGGAACATGGGTATAATTTGACTTTTAGGGGCCAAACCAATCTTTTCAGCATTTGCTTGTCTGGGTCTACAGCACTGTTGAACTGCTTATTTTTCATTTGACACTTTATATTAAAATAAGTAAAATCTTACCTACAGTTTAAAATAGACTAAACCTTCTTTCACAGATATGTTGAACTTGGATTCGGACAGCTACCAAACAGAATTTTTTTAAAAAAATGGATATTTGAAAAGCATTACTTCAGCAAGTTATGCCGATATTTCAAATGTTAACATATTTCATTTTGTATAGACAATTATACTCACTGGTTATCACCTGTAGTCCCATCAGCAAACTCTTTAAGTCCTGGGAAACTACCACAGCTCATAGTAGTAAATACAAGTTTTCCAAAATTCTAAATTTCACTCAGTTTTCCCCAGTTTTATTGATATATAATTGATATATAGTGGCTTCCCTGGTGGCTCAGATGGTAAAGAATCTGCCTGTAATGCAGGAAACTCGGGTTCTATCCCTGAGTAGGGAAGATCCCTTGGAGAAGGAAATAGCAACTCAATATTGCTCTCCAAAATGGCAATCCAATATTCTTGCCTGAAGAATTCCATGGACAGAGGAACCTGGTGGGCTACAGTTCATGGTGTTGCAAAGACATGGTTGTCATTCAGACATGACTGAATGACTAATACACAATTGATATATAACCTTGTAATAAGGTTGTACAAAATAATGATTTTGTATATGCATATATTGTGAAATGATTACCACAAAATCTAGTTAACGTTCATCACCTCACATAGTCACAAATAATTTTTTTGCTCATGATGAGAACTTTTAAGATCTACTCTTTCAGCAAATATCAAGTATACCAGACAGTACTGCTGATGATACCCATCACTTCAGTTCAGTTCAGTTCAGTCACTCAGAAGTGTCTGACTCTTTGCAACTCCATGGACTGCAGCATGCCAGACTTCCTTGTCCATCACCCACTCCCAGAGTTTGCTCAAACTCATGTCCTTCGAGTTGGTGATGCCATCCAACCATCCAATCCTCTGTCATCCCCTTCTCCTCCTTCCTTCAGTCTTTCCCAGTATCAGAGTCTTTTCCAATGAGTCAGTTCTTTGCATCAGGTGGAAAAAGTATTGGAGTTTCAGCTACAGCATCAGAACTTCCAATGAATATTCAGGATTGATTTCCTTTAGGATGGCCTGGTTGGCTCTCCTTGCAGTCCGAGGGACTCTCAAGAGTCTTTTCCAACACCACAGTTTAAAAGGATCAATTCCTCAATGCTCAGCTTTCTTTATGGTCCAACTCTCACATGCATACATGACTACTGGAAAAACCATAGCTTTGACTACATGGACATTTGTCAGCAAAGTAATGTCTCTGCTTTTTAATATGCTATCTAGGTTGGTCATAACTTTTCTTCCAAGGAGCAAGTGTTCTTTTAATTTCATGGCTGCAGTCATCATCTGCAGTGATTTTTGAGCCCAAGAAAGTAAAGTCTTTCACTGTTCCCATTGTTTCTCCATCTATTTGCCATGGAATGATGGGACTGGATGCCATAATCTTACTTTTTGACTGCTGAGTTTTAAGCCAACTTTTTCACTCTCCTCTTTCACTTTCATCAAGAAGCTCTTTAGTTCCTCTTCACTTTCTGCTATAAGGGTGGTGTCATCTGCATATCTGAGGTTATTGATATTTCTCCTAGCAATCTTGATTGCAGCTTGTGCTTCAATCAGCCCAGCATTTTACATGATGTACTCTGCATATAAGTTAAATAAGCAGGATGACAATACAGCCTTGAAGTATCCCTTTCCCCATTTGGGGCCAGTCTGTTGTTCCATGTCCGATTCTAACTGTTGCTTCTTGACCTGCATACAGATTTCTCAGGAGGCAGGCCAGGTGGTCTGGTATTCCCATCTCTTGAAGAATTTTCCACAGTATGTTGTGATCCACATAATTAAAGGCTTTGGCATAGTCAGTAAAGCAGAAGTAGATGTTTTTTTCTGAAACTCTCTTGCTTTTTCAATGATCCAACAAATGTTGGAAATTTGATCTCTGGTTCCTCTGTCTTTTCTAAATCCAGCTTGAACATCTGGAAGTTCACAGTTCATGTACTGTTGAAGTCTGGGTTGAAGAATTTTGAGCATTACTTTGCCAGCGCGTGAGATGAGTGCAATTGTGCGGTAGTTTGAGCATTCTTTGGCATTGCCTTTCTTTGGGACTGGAATGAAAACTGACCTTTTCCAGTCCTGGGGCCACTGTTGAGTTTTCCAAATTTGCTGGCATCTTGAGTGCAGCACTTTCACAGCATCGTCTTTTGGGATTTGCAGTAGCTGAACTGGAATTCCCACCCCTACATCCCCATAAATCATCAGTCTTAATCGTTTAGAAATTATTTATTTATCTGTTGACTGCCTTGAGTCTCCACTGCTGCATGCAGGCTCTCTCCAGTTGTGGCGAGTGGGGGCTACTCTTCATTTCAGTGTGTGGGCTTCTCATTGCAGTGGCTTCTCTTGTTGTACTGCACAGGCTCCAGAGTACGGGCTCAACAGTTGTGATTGTTGTTGCTTGGTCACTCAGCTATGTCTAACTCTCTGTGACCCCACCAGGGGAGGGACTGCAGCCCACCAGACTCCTCTTTCCATGGGATTTTCCAGGCAAGAATACTGGAGTGGGTTGCCATTTCCAGACCCAGGGACTGAACCTCCGTCTCCCGTGTCTCCTGCATGGCAGGCAGGATTCTTCACCTGGGACACAGCCTTGGTTGCTCTGTGGCACATGGGATCTTCCTGGACCAGGGATCGAACCTGTGTCCTCTGGATTGCTAGGCAGATTCTTAACCACTGGACCAACAGGGAAGTCCCAGTCTTATCAATCTTATAATTTTGTACATTTTGACCAGGGTCAATTAGAGACATTTTAACATTTGTTGTATAGCTACTATATGTCAGTCTGGGTATTAGGCACTTCAGCCAGTTTATTTACTGTTATATGTTCACATCCTCACTTTGCAGATGAAGAACTGGAGTCCCAGAGGTATGGGGTCTTTCAGTCCATGAGCCACAGAAGTGTGGGACTGAGCTGCAGCTGGGGATGCTATGGCTGCCGTCAAAACCCACCCTCACGACAACACGAGGACACAAGTGTGTGTTTGTTCTGTGTGTCTACATTTCTGCCGCTACAGGATCTGAAAGTGGGTGAGTCCCTACTTTCTATAACCCACACAAGTGATGGGCGTTTCTCAAGAAACTGGGCTCCATGCCATCTTTGTTAGAGTTATGGAGGATGCTCACAATAAATACAGACTTATATCCCCAACCAAGGTCATGACTGAGAACTCGCCAAGTTCTCTTTCCTTTCTGGGCACACAGATGGATTCTGTTTTCCAGATCCCTGTGTGGGGCCGCAAGACTAGTTCTGGCTGATTGGATGTGAGTGGAAGTGACACAGTGACCTGTTTGCTGTGGCTCACCCCCGACTTCATTCCCTTATTTGTGGAATGGACACAGAAGACTCTGAAAAGGACTCTAACATGAGAGGGAACAGTAGAGCCACTAGGTGGGTGTCCCAGAATGACAAGGTGAAATAAAGAACTCTCCCCCGTGGCCCACACTGTGGCATGAAAAACAGACCTTCGTCATAGTCAGCCATTGACACTGGAGGGCAGTTTGGTGCAAAGCTCACCTTCCCTGATGAATGCAAAGATCTAACAGATCTTGATAGGAGGAGCCCAGAAATCTGCATTTTTAGAAAGCCTGAAGCTAATTCAAAAAAACTGAAATTTAAGAAAAGGATCAGGTCAGAGACACAGAGTCGAAATGTATTTGTGTGGCCCAAAGAGTTGTATAAAAGGCAACAAATAGCAATAATGTTTTCACATCATCCATGACCCTCGTGTTGACACCAATCCCACCCCTACTCCCCACACTTATCCTTTCCCATCTCCTGGAAAATGGAAATCTCAGCCTGCTCTTTGTTTTTTTTTTGTTTGTTTGTTTTGTTTTGTTTTGTTTTGTTTTGTTTTGTTTTTTGACTTGTGGGATTTTAGGTCCCTGACCAGGGCTTCCAGTGAGTGCCTGGAATCCTAACCACTGGGCCACCAGGGAATTCCCTTAGCCGACCCTTTAGAGACTGTCCTGCTAACATGTCTTTCCTTGCTGATGGAAAAACTTATTTCTGGAAAATGAGTTCAGTCTCATAGCACTCTAATAAGATGATTGAAAATAGAAGTCACAGGCCTCGATGCAGATCAAGTAAGTACCTAATCTATCAACACTGCAAAGCTAAGTCGTCTGTACTTTCCTGTATATCATCTTGTCTGTCACTTCGGAGCCAGGGACCAAGCCCTGGGGCGGTGTGGGGATGGGGGTTAAGTGAAAGTAAAATGCTAACAAACCCAGATTGTAGAGAGTAGCAATGCTGTCTCTTATACACATCTCATCTTATTACAGGGCTATGAGACTGAACTCATTTTCCAGAAATAAGTTTTTCCATCAGCAAGGAAAGACATGTTAGCAGGACAGTCTCTAAAGGGTCGGCTAAGGGAATTCCCTGGTGGCCCAGTGGTTAGGATTCCAGGCACTCACTGGAAGCCCTGGTCAGGGACCTAAAATCCCACAAGTCAAAAAACAAAACAAAACAAAACAAAACAAAACAAAATCTGGAAGTTGTATTTCAGCAGGTGCTTGGAAGCAACTATCTGCCAACCCGAAGGACTGGCTTCCAGGTGACTCTTGTGTTTCTGCCTCCTGTGGGACTCCAGGGCCACAACAGTGTGGTGGTTCCCTCCACACACATCACACACTTAGAACCTCCACTCCTGCCCCCCACCCCAGGCAGAGTGGCCCCTTCCCTCTATGTTTTTGGCTGGTCTGGCTACCAGCGGGGTTGAGGATTGCGGGCGGGGAGCAGTTACTGTTAATGAGAAATCCATCTCCCTTGTCATTTTCAAGGAACCTGTGAGGGGCTACTGTTCTGTTAGTTACTCATTGTTTTTCTTAGTTATGGGTGAATGGCTACTCTGGTGAGTCACGCTTTTTCCAGAACTTCCTGAGACTAGCAGACTCTGTCTGGGAGAGTAAAGGGGTGGGGAAGGGATGGTCCTAAAGTCTCAGCATCAAATGGCCGGAACAGTCTGTGGCTCAGGCAGCCCCAAGGTTACTTTTAAAGCCGAGGCAGGAAATGTGTTGCAGTCAGTGCTCTGGACTGGAAGAAATTGGCCCCCTTCCCATTCTGACGCCAAAGGAATCTGTCTTCAAAGTCACGAGAAGGATGATTCCCCACTCTTGACTCACAAGCACACATCTGTCTTAAACCCCTACCTGTTCCCAGGTAGATGGAGTATGGTGGGTCTTCCTGGCTCAAAAGGAAAGAGACAGATCCCAAGGTAAACCCCTCTAACACAGCAAAGCAGGACCAGTCTCCAAGGTCTGAAAATTCAGAACTGAAGTTGGAAAATCTGGATGCTGTATATTACACAGACCTTTTCTGCAGCTGCTATAATGTGGGAATACAGCAGGTTGTTGGGGATCCACAGACCCTGACTTACTCATCACTGTAACGCCAAGGGCGTAGTAGGCACTCAGTAAACTACTTGCCAAATGAGTGCATGAGTGAATGAAACACTCAGTGTCAAGAGATCAGTTTTCTGCAGGCTTTTTATAAAAACCCAACTCGTTTAAGTCATGTCTGACTCTGTTCAACCCTATGGACTGCAGCCTGCCAGGCTCCTCTGTCCATGGGATTCTCCAGGCAAGAACACTGGAGTGGGTTGCCGTTTCCTCCTCCAGGGGATCTTCCTGACCCCAGGATCAAACCCGCATCTCTTACATCTAACCTGCTTTGGCAGGTGGGTTCTTTACTACTAGTACCACTAGGAAGCCATCATAAAGAGCTATCAGTATCTCCGATATCTAAGAAGATATAGGAACTAAATTTCATGAATGCTGAAGGCCCCCTAAAGCCCACCCCAGTGTTAGCTAAATGCATGACTCATGAGTATCAAAAAGGGTTATGCCCTAGTGACCCAATGATCTGGTTTGAGGTTAAATGTATTCCTTGTGACTTAATTATTTTAAGTAGTCTCAAGCATCCAGAACTAAGTCAACCAAGCCACACCCAGCAACTGGGAAAATATAGGAAAGAAAATAAATAGATATGTGCACTGGATGAAAGGTTGCTGTGGCCTTGGAGCTTACATTATAAAATCAAAAAGAGAAAAAAAATCTAAGATTCCAATTGAAGCCACATTTCTGAGGTTGGGTGTAATAAACAAAGCATAAGATAGGGCACTTTACACTTATTCCTCCAGCCTCTGTTCCCAACGGTAGAGTCTAATTCCTTTTACTATGTATGTCTGCATCTCCAACACTGAGTATGTTGAAAGAATTATTATCAGTGCTCCTGTGGCTCTGAGGTGCCCATCATTGAAATGGAATTGACATTAGGCTGTATAGGGGTCAGTAAGGGCTACAGAGTGTCTTGGGAGGAAGGGTGACAGGGCAGGAAGCTGTGGAACTTGCATTCAAGCAGTCTTGGGACCATACCTCAAATCTGTCACTGATCACAGTATGGGGTTGCAAAGAATCAGACACGACTGAACTGAACAGTATTTTTAACAATAGCAGTACATTTAATATGGGTATCACAAGGATTAAATGAAATATCCTACATAACATGCCTCACACTTGAGACATAGGTAAATAAATTTTAGTCCTGCTCTCTTCTCTTTGCATCCAAAAGCTTCCACGTGTCGTTTTTCTTTCTTCTCTTCATCCTTTATCTAATATTTCAGCTCCCATTCCAGAGGCCAGCACAGTGGTGGATATCTTGTAGATATTCACTCAAGGAACATTCGATTCAAATGCATCGGATTGAATTCAAGCCAGTGAAGCACTTTTCCTGGCATGTTTTCTCCTCTTGAAGCCTTGGTGCTGATCATCTGTGGTTCAGGTCAATTCAGTGTTTACAAGCCCTGGTCCAGGGACTCAGAGCATAATAAATGGTTGGTCCGACCTGGCTACTGACACTCTGGAGAAGGGTTTAGGGAAGGAAAGAGACGCCCAAGCAGATCTTCTTAGTGTTTTATGTGCCATGACCCTCCTTTCTCCTGCGATGGGTATAATTCCCTAGCACGCTTCACCCAACTCTCTGTATTGACCACTGCATGTGGATAGATTTCCCTACTAAACACATACAACTCAGCACTTTCCTTGTGGGACCATTCACATCTTGCCTAGGTAATAAGTACTAATGAATTTGTCTTATTCTTTCTCTCATTGTCGCCTCCCCCACCCCAGCCC